>JAQFZT010000718.1:0-20989 GCA_034696325.1 Camisiidae sp.
TACACTCAAAAAAAAGTTTACTCGAAATCATCAAAGTTAAGGCATAGAAAATCATCAAAAACCGTGAAAGGAGGTTTAGACAGAGACTGTACAGATGACACATTGTTTTAACTTGAAAAAGTATTAACATCTAAATCTCCCGGAATAATACAGCCTCGAGATGGTCACACTGACTATACTAGTAAGAGATACAGAGTATTGTCACTGTTTCACTGAACGAAAAATCAAGATTTCTCCATCTTTTAACTAAATATAAGATACAATCTGTTAGAGTCATAGCTGATCTTTTACTTCTGACCCATTCATCATTTACCGGTGTTAGTGTAATAATCCCTTCGATATAAAGTTGAGAGCATTTTCATTTTGAAATAACTTTCATGAATTATGTAAGAGTTGCATAAATTGTATAAAATACAAAAAAGTTTTATATTTAATGCTTATTCTTTGGCTTTTCTGATACTAGTATTTAATACATTAATGAATATATAAATACTCAAATTTATCAAATATAGGATACAAAATAATTTAAATTATCTGAAAAGCTAACAAATAGGAAATTTTAATTTTTTAAAACTCATATAATCATACATTTTTTTTTATAATTATAGATATTTGAAATATACTGAAAATGAGAATTAAGCAATTATAAAAAATGAGAAAATGCTCTTATTTAATGAGAAAAAAGGTATTTAAAATATTGATAAAAAGATTCCGATCCTATGAGTGTTGCCATGGAATTGAGTCTCTCATCATCGCTAAGTTTATATAGCGAAATGTATTGAGCGTTTCATTACTGAATCCCTTTTTTCTGTTTGAGAGATTCCTTCTCTGGCTTTTATATAAATCGATTATTTATCTCCATCAAATTCTTAGACACAAATTTAGGTCTCAAATATAGTTAAATTTAGCGGAGAATTCTTCGAATCTCAATGGAAATCAATAGTTGAGCTTAGTAGAGACCTCTTTCATTTCTCTCATTTGATTTAGGAATATAGGGGAAAACATCAATTCTAGAACAGCTTATGACTCACCTCTTAATCTTTATATTGGAAGCAAAATTAACTAATTATAGAATAAATTATTATTGACTTTCTCTGCAAATACTAGTAACGCATACTATAATTTTAGTTCTAGTCTAATGAATCTAATAACCTTAACCTTATTGCAAATAAAAAGCTCATTTTATGCTCATTATAAAATGAAAATGAATGCAAAACTTTTGATTAACTACTGTATAAAGATCGCATATTTTCTCGAATTAAAATTTTTTAATCCTTTTGTAAATTTACAATTACATAATCTGAGTCAATCGATATTAAATTCATTCAATGGCGTACACTTCATATTTCCATGAAAGCAAAAAATATCCCGGATTTCAACTTAATTATTAGAAATGATTTTTCATAAATTCGAGTGCAAATCTAATTATTTGTGCAAAATTTAAATTTTACTGTGAGATTATGTGACATCAGCAAATTATATGTGGGTTTGATGCTACGCCACTATATTCTCTTAGCACACCAATGATGGGAGCAATTGAAAAATCAATGTCAGCCTTAGTAAAACTAAATGGAAGTTATGCGTATAATAAAATGAGAGAAGAGAGTGAAAATAGTGTAAATTTGAGCTAACATTACAGTAATGATTTGTATGCCACTAATAAAGATGCAAAATTAAATTAAACGATAAATTAGTTGATCTATTCTATGATAACTTATCAGTAAAATTTCTTTCAAGGGATCGCATTCAATTCAATTACAATATAATACAAATTTGAAGATTTTTTAAAATTTTGACTCTTGTTTTAACATAATTTAATCTTTTAGACATTTATTAATTATTTTTTTCAAACTTAAATCTAAATCCATCGAATTTTACCTTCAAGTTGAATCACTTACAATATTTTGAGTACTATTTCATTAATTAATTTCATTTTGAAGATTTTTCATTTGTTGAAGTTTGAATTTAGAATAATAAAAATGTTTTGGATTTTATACTAAAAGCTTTGAAACATTAAATTCTTCAAAATTTTTCGGAAACACGATGCTTAACACATTCGGAAACTTGATGCTTAACACATTTTAAAGCCAAAATAGAACAGAGATGGCTAAAGGATTTTTCCAAGAGGGGATGAGGTGCAAAGCCTACAAAATTTGAAATTGGGTGCAGCAAAACTCTGCGGTTTTGTGAGACAATATTTTTGCCAACAAATTTTGCCAGAAATTTTTCTTCCAAAAACAGTTTTTGCTGCCCATTTTTAAGTTTGATTTCTAACTTGAGTTATGGATTCAGAATTTACAAATAAGATAAATCCCATCTGATTAAATAGAGCCTTTTATATAATAATTTTTTCGCGTTTAAGTTTTTCTTAGACACAGTTACTTATGATAGTGACAGCTATAATAGATTTTTTAATATGCCTGCATTAGCAAACATTAAGTACGCAATGACTTAACAAAAGTTTTTACAGATTGAAGATATTACTTTTATACGAGATCTTTATTCAAAACCACCAAATTTTAAAAATAATTATAAGGTATGCATTGATTCAATTGATGAAATATTGAAGGTTTCGCAGTTTTGTAACTATTTTTTTAAATTTAATAACCCATTTGATTTGCATACTTTTGTACACAGTATTGTACAGGGAGAATACTGCAAACTTTAAATCAATGTTTGCAATATTTCAATTTATATTCCCATATTTAGTTTCTTTTAATTATGATAAAGTTGACTCTTGTGGAAGACATTGTGTCCAAAGCTGACAAATCCTCCTGAAACTAACCAAAGCTTTTGAAATTTGATTATAATGTTGCACTTACTGTCATTTTTGACCTATATATCCCTTTTTAGCCTCTTTTAGCAGCTTTTCTATTCTTTAACGCTTTACTCGAATTATTTTCTACAATCCAACGATAAGTTGAAATTCGCATTAAATTAAATTATTTCTGTTGACAAAACTCAAAGTATTGAAAATGAGTAAACTCTAAAAATCCTTAAAATGCGACAAAAATAGTATTTCTCGAGAAAATAATTTATGAAATGCAGAGGTCTGTGGGGACAACTGATTTTTATATTTGCTTTCGTTTTAGATTTGGCACATAATTTTAGAAAAAATTTCCTGTTTTCATTGCTTCAAATGATTTTGTTTTTATGCATTTCAACAAAATCAGTAAAAATAAATAATCACCATGTATTTCATCTATTGTCTATTGTATTTTGATTTATATTTATCGTTCATAGAATTTATCGAAAGTAATAACTCATCGCTAAAAATATTAGGCTTATTCACAAAATCAGTTTATAAGTAGAAATTTTCAAATATCAATTAATATGAGCTTTTGAGTTCTCCAATAGTTTCTCATTGAAATAGTTATGGATTATTAGCCGTTAGCAATATTTTTTATCTAGAATAAGATTTCAATTCATAATTGAATATGGTTAAGTCATAATTCAAACATCAATTCAGATGAATAACCTTATAATTTAACTTTGGTATGAATGCTTATTTAGCAAAACAGTTTTTAATATATGAGTGAAAAACTTGAGAGGGATTACAAGTATTTATAAATATACATATTATGTTAACTCTCAAGTTTAACAGTGCCTTTTGTATCCGCTGGCCTTTTGTAATCCAATAAAAGTGGCATAAGCTCTGAGATAATTAAATCGCTCATTATGTTTCTTAAGTCTCAAATTTATAAGAATTAAACAAAAACGCTAAATTGTTTTATTAATCATTAAAGTTATTTCAATTCAATAAACATAAATCTAAATTAAATTAACTTTTTAAATTTAAATTTAATTTAAATTTACTCAATATATTTTACTTCTCTTCAAATCTACTGTATAATTAATTATTAGAATCCATTAGAGTTTATCTATATTTCAAAGAAAAGCACAATAAATTATGTTTATTGTACCCAATTCTAATCATAGTTATAACTAGTGAATGTGGTGTTCGGCATGAAGAGAAGTTTAGATTAGAGGTTTAGATTAGAGGTCACAATTAATGTAAGTCACACTTAAAGACATGTTTTGAAATTCGGCAACAAAAATATATGACTAAGACTTCAGTCAAATTTTTAACTTGTTATCGTTAATACGAGTTTATAGATTCGTACCTTTTGTCTGCCGGTCAGTCCGTCGTAGTCAACATTAATTTGAAAGTTACCAAAAAAAATAAGAAAAAATTTTGAATTTCAATATTATTTGAATAAGCTTTATATTAATCTTAGTGTATTTTAATTTCAACCAAATATATCATCGATTCAAAAGTTACCAGTAATATAATAGCTTAATGACACTCATTTCATGATGCAATGCATAAAAAGTATTAAAATAATGATCAAAGTCGGACCCAATTCATAAAATTCTCGGATTATTCGACATATTTTCGGGTTTCACCGATTAAATGTTTATAGGATTGAGAAGTAAAATCCCGCGTAAAAGCGAGATATTGGAAGTGGAGCCGAAAACTCCATTCACTACTTATAACCTATTTTTGTCTTCCCTCAAAAAAACGAACTAAATCGTTGGAAAAGAAGATAAAATAAGTTATTTGATGACATATTATTATAGGCAACGAAATCCAGTGTTGTTTATGATTACTGGTATCACATATTTAGGATGTGCTAAACCTTCGTAATAAATCGATAAAATTTTGTCAGAAAAAAATCAGTTGCACTCGTATTTAGAAAGAGATGAATAATGTGTGGTGTCATTAATTCATATTAGCATGAATTTATTACAACATTTCCTGACTTGAGATCTACAGCTATTCACATAAATTATTATCAGAAAGTAAATGATATGAAAATATACAGAAAAAAATAAAATTTTATTTCTTCATAATATTTTGATCCTTTCCTTAATAAAAGCTTATGATTTCTCAATTGTTATAGTAATTTGTGAATTCATTTGTCTACATACAAAAAACACAAAGCAAATTTGTTAATCTTTCACAAGTATGTGCTTCAATTTCTTTAGAAATACTTAAATTTAGTGTTTTTGCCTCAAATATTTCCAAATAATAGCCTCATAATAATTCCAAATAATTATGGTTTCGTGGTAGCGGAAATGGGATGGGAATGGATTTAAATTTTTGATAGGAATGGGAGTAAAAATTTTGAGAATCTTCTCTAATTTTTAGTGGTTTGTATTTTGGAAACATTCGGTTTATTATTTTTAATTAATTTTTCATTGATAATACAATATAGATCATGTTTTTGATTAGTATTAAGATATTCTCTTAATTTCAATCCATTCATTTTTGATATGAGTCTCAACGAATTCCAAATTAGTAGTGGTCGGTATCAGGTCTCAAGCCTCGATTGAGGGAACCTCGAGACTCGTTCGAGTCTCGAAATTGATTTCTGTTAATTATATTGTGAATTGTTAGAACCCTAGTATGGAATTTTCTTCCACTTTTTAAATAATTTATTCGAAAAACTACAATCAAGAAAAATATTATGATTTATTCAAATACAATATTGTATTTATATTGTATTCTGTAAGTACAGTATATTCTTATACTTAATTAAAAATGGAATCAAACACATCTATATATAAAATGATTTATTGATGATCTAAAAATGTGAAAATCCGGTCTCAAAATTACTTCAAACTGATTCTCTGTAGCATTAGATCTCTTTTATCAGTGGTTCATATATTAATATTATACTAATTATTAATTTCCATGGAATCACTTTTTAAAAACTGAAACCAAAGGAAAGCAATTTTTTTTAACTTATTCTCTATCTATAAACGAATCAGAATTTTTGTTGTCGAGTAAATAAATAAATAAATCAAATCATCTAAAAAATGAGTACTTATTTGATATACAAATATTGACTCAAAATATGAACATTAGAAATAGAATTAAAATTTTTGATACGAATCTATTTCGACAAAAGATTTATTTTGTTTTTAGAACATATACAAAATGTAATATCGGTTTCAAAAATTTCAATAATATTTCAAAGATATAGACTTACTTATCAATTATATTCTATTTGTATTAATAATATTTGACTATTTGAAAAAGTAAAAAGTTTTGATATTAAATAACAATAACAACCTTGAAATTCAATCGATTGACAAAAAAAGTTAAAAAAATTAAGTATAGTTTATTTCATGAACTTATTCGCTCAATTCGGGTGGCCCCCGAAATTATATGAGCTCGAAAATTCTTCGGGAAAGAGATCTAAGATCAACATATAGACCTTAGAAGACTATAATAAGCAATTTTGAGACTCCCGAAAATCCCGACTTTATTGTTTAAGCCCGATCTCTAAGAATTATTATACAAAAACTACTCTACACTGATTTTTTCTGCTTAACTTTTGAATCATTTGCAATCTATGAAGAAAATTTTGAGGAAAACTGAAGTCTTGTTTAGAAAGGAATAAAATGATCTTGAATTTTGTTAATAGTTATTAATTTTACCCCTTTGTGAGGTTGCGCTTTAACAATAAAAGATACATTTTTATTAGATATTTTGTAGATACATCAGTTGGGTTTGAAAATATTCATATATTAATAATCAGTTCTATTATCAGTTATTTCGTAGTAAAAAAAACTTATTTTAAAAAATTTGGAATGCATTAAAGCATCTTTAGATCAGCACAATTTTTGAAACCAATAGTACACTATATTTTTATTAAGCATTAGAAACTATTCATTTTTTATGGTGTGTACAATACTGGCTCACATCTCAGCGAATGCTCTCCTAAATAAGTAATTGGAACGCATGCGACTTGAAAGCAATATTCCTCCCGAGCTGTGGCATCACTTTTGAGAGACACAGAAAGAAATAGAGAGAAGCGTTTCGCCGCATCAGTTGCATGAGTGATGCATCACAGCATCTCTTCACAATTGTTTAGTTCACTACTTTTCATATTTGTGCTGAATGTCAAAATTTTTTGACTGATTTGCTATTGAAATGAACAAATTCAATATCAATCCCTGAATTTTTGAGTTAAAATATTAATCGATTTATTTGAAATAATTTGGAAAAACTTTTAATGTTTAAATCAGACGAACTATTAATATTGACCAAAAAGTTTGTTTCTTGATATTAAAATTCAGGTAAATATAAATTTGGCATTTATTTAGTGATTTACGTTTCTATACATTCCTGATTTTGAATTTTTTTATAATATTAGGAGTATTTAACTCCATTAAAATCGATAATTTATGTGAAGTTAGCTTTGAATATTTATACTATATATATAGAACTAGTACTAGTATATATATTAAAAAGGTTTCAGATATAGTTTTGTATAAAACAAAACTTCATTTTTCTATTAAATCTTATAAGAAATACTAGTATCGAAGTGCTTATCAGTATATAGTAGATAATACAAGTTTGCCATGCTATCCATCCTTTTCAAACTAAAACGGATACATTTTCTAGTGGTTATCGAAGCGCTATTATTTTCGAAACCATATCTTTAAATGTACAGAAGCTTTCATATGTGTGTTCCAATTGGTCTCTTAGTAAATGAGGTAAAACTTATAATACATTAACTTATGAATTTCATTCCTACTCATTCCTATTTTGAAGGACAAATAATCTTTATTGTAGTTATTGTTTTCACGTTATTATTGAAATTATATTGAAATTATCCGCTTTGGTCTAGTGGTCAAAGTGGTTGACAAATCACAGATTGGGCTCACAGATTTTGTCAAATCGAATCTGCCCACAGGTCCACATAATATTTTTTAATAATTTTCTTTGTTTTTATGACAAATGAGTTGATAATGCACACAAAAATTTATAATTTAATACTAATCGATCAATTGGAACAGACATATGAAAGCTTCTGTACAGTATATGTACAGTACTGTATATTAATCAATAAGTCAACTGATGGCGAAGCACAACTTGTATAGAATCATTTGAGAAATCTTCTATTCTTTTGAAATTTTCTTTAATGACAGTTTCGGGATTATTTTTATAAATTAGCATTATCTGTACATTTAAAGAGTGGAAACAAGGATTTCAATGAAAACCAGTACAAAATAAATTTGGTGACAGTTTAATGTAATGAATGAGTTGAAATAAATTGCCAATGAGTAGACTTGCAATTTATTGAGGCCAAATCAGCTAAAATACAAACAATTTGAAAGTGAGATCATTTTTGTGAAATCAATATCAATAATCAAATGATTTAAACAAGACAAGACCGGATAGTTAATTAAACCTTTCACTTTGATTCTAAACAAAATTGAAAATTTTCATTTATTGATTTAGTCACTATTATATCAATAGAACATATTTATTTGAAAGAAATTCAATTATTGTAATACCAATTGATAATTATGAAATCCATAAAATTCTTGTTACATTATTCTCTTATCAATCTTTAACATTCAACTTAAAGGTGATGTGATATTCAACTTTTAACGCACAATGTCTATCATCAATCATAGTATATGCATTTATGCAACCATTCTAATGGTACATCTTTCGCATCCGAGTCCATCAACAGCTTTGCCAAATATCATCAAAATAGGTAAGAATAGTTATCACATGCCATTCTCAAAATCCATTTAATCACATGTCGTCTATAACAATCTCTTAGATAAGTCTTTCTGCTGACTTGATCCTTAACTTTTGTTGTGATACAATTTACATGATAGATATTCTAAATTTAATTGAATAGAGCTATTATAATTGAGAAGAACTGGTATGGTTTATGCCTCTCATAAGGAATGTATACATTCCTTGTTCATTGAATTGCATAAATTATGAAATTTCTTGAGTCTACTTTTAGAGAATATTCAAAAAAGTTTACTAGTGATAAACAAATAATAGATTAGTATTTATTCGAATAATTTTACTTCGTTTCTACAGTACGAAATTCAAGGAAATTCTTTCAAGAGTAATAAATTATTAATTTATGATCTTATTTTCAGATGAATAATTTAACCCATAATTCATTAATTATTCTGTTTAAATACTTGAATAAAATTTCTTTTGTATCTCAAACGAAATCTGTTTCACAGATGAGAGCCATTTACTAATAAATATTTGCATAAATGTAATTATTAGATAATTTGAATTTGGTTTCAAATACAAATAATAATAACAAAAGAATAAAATATTCTATTTTATGATGTATTAAATTGATCTAAAGATCTAATCTTGTTTTCAGTTCTTCTTTCACACATCAATGACTTGGAATATCTTTTCTCCCAATTTCATACTTTTATTCGTTTATTCCATATTCTAGTGCTATAAATATAGCATATAATAAATGCGAAGCTATTTATTGGCATTTTCTTTCTTTTCCTTCTTTCCAAATATTTTTCTTTTTACTTTAATTTTTCTTTTTCCTTTTATCTAAGAGAAGATGACTTTTTATGTACTTCACTTAAATTTTGTTCGATTCATTATTATTTAACTCTTTTATTTAGATTTTTCTGTGTTTTCATTCTTATCATAAACATATAATTGCATTGAGAAAATAGTAAAAAGTAAATAAAATCACAAATAAAAAAAAGAAATCTATTGTTTTAATTATAACTATAAAATGCACTACTTTTTGAGCCTTAAATATTTACGATAGCAAATGTCAATGTATTCTCAAAGTGAAAATCCAATATTAAGGGTATTAAACATGAACTCTAAACAATTCAATACAAAAAGGTCTATTATTTTTGAGTTTATCCTAAATTTTCTCAAAGGAATTTTGTTTCACAAATATGTGTGAATTATCGTTAAAGTCATGCTCTACATGACTGATCAGGGAATCTAATGTAAAATAAATTATTACAAATTAATAGTATTTGAACATTACTTATAGGAGTTAATCGATTAATCGATTTTTTGCTTTGACTTTAACCTTAAATAAATTCTCTACAAATTATTACAATCAAAAGTTTACTATAAAAAGTATTAATTGGAATCAATGAACTCGTGATAGAATTAGTTCTTAGATATTTACTCTTGAGAAGCAATGCACAGATACTTTATATAATGATTTAATTCGAATTTCCATTAATTTCTTAATTAAACGTATTTGTATTAATGCTTATTAACTAAAGTAACGATTTCTCTATTAAAGGAGGACTTTTCACAGAAGAACAAACAGAGCAGGAAATGTTATTTCGATTTGCTGTCGACCGAATTAATGCTGATATAACAATACTCCCTCGAACCACTTTAATGGCAGAAGTAGAGAGAATTGAAGAGCTCGATAGCTTTCATGCCGATAAGAAAGGTCTGTCTCAAACACTGTTATACAGCTTTCACTAACACATCATTCTGTATTCTTACCATTTACTCAACACAACACAAAACAAATGCCAATTTTTACCCACTCATGACATCAATTTTTATATGAAAACTAGCTATTGATCTAAGAAATTAATTTCAAGCCCTTTCATGTATGTATGTGTTTATGTTTGTTAATATCAGAGGACACATGAGTAAAACACACAGAAATTTCCTACTTTCGACATTAGCCATTTTCGGGAATAAAGTTATCTTTAGTCACCACTAGCACTAGCAAGTCATCAACATTACCTTTAATGCTAGCTCTAATGACACCTGTCTCATCTCTCTGTGATGACTCTGATCAGGTCAGAGGTGGGGAACCGATTTCTTCAAGGGGGGGTGCAAAATCTCGAAAATTCTCATTTGACCCGAAGTGCGCCAAAACTATGCGGTTTTGAGAGATCATTTTTGAGAAAAATAAAATTTTCCACCAATTTTTTTCCTGTCCATAACTACATTCTAATCTTTTTCTAGTCAATTTCATTGAAATACACAACACAGACAATGATTACTATGAATTTTTTTAAACGAAAATTTCTGAAGTAGTAATTGAATTGATATTTAGTTAGTTTATTAAGTTCTGACAATACATTGAATATAAACATGAACTGCAAATTAAAAAAAAATTCAATTCTTATTTAAAACATGAAACAAAGAGGACTAAAATACACTATAATATCTAATTCGGAAAGAGTTAACTTAGCTTCACTTCGAATAACTTAGTCAAAATTCAACTCTATTCTCCATCTCCTAAATTACTGATAGTTAAAAAATTATACTAAAACTAGAATAATTTGAATTGAACTTCAATATTTTAAGTGAGTATTTCAAAGCTTCAGAGTAATTCATTATTGCATTCAGGGCTTAATACACTGTTGGGGTAGTGAAATGGGTCTTTAGACATTTTGAATTCAGACCATTTGAAGTTGTGCCCCCTTTAAATTAAAGTATAGTAACTGAAATAACAGCACATGAGTCTACTTTAACCTCATCAAAATTCATCAAAAATTATGAGATACCAGATGTGAGAAGATCAGTAAAAACAAGTTTTTGTATATTAATTGATAGAATCGTCAATAATCAAAAGAGCCAAAAGTTGGAATTTTCTGAGGTCTCAAATTGCCTACTACCAATGTTTAGGGACTTAATGATAAATTCTCTTTCCCAATTAATTTTCCAACTCATAGGACTTTCGATACCTCCCGAGAATCGCGTCACTACTCATCACTATCTCTGAGTATTCTTATATACTGTAAATAGAATTTATAAAATTTGTATAATTTATTGCTTATTGCACTAAAAAAATTCTAAATCGAGCTCAGATTTCAAGTATTACTCAATTCATAATTTATTTGCGCCAAAAAAGAAACTGACATCTCATTTATAAACTCAAGTATTTAATATATTTATATTCATATTTAACTTTTTGCGAGAGTTATAATCAAATTTTGCAGACTTTGTAACCTAAATATAGATATATAGATATATAGATATATAGATATATAGATATATAGATATATAGATATACTCTGTACTCAAATATTGATTGTAGGTCTTGAAACAACTTTCAAGTTTCCATCCAATCAATCGAAAACTTTGCAAAAAATTCCTTTTTAAACTTATTTATGAGTTTGAGCAAAGTTTGAAATAAATAAATCAAAATATAGTTTATCTGATTTAATATAAAACATTTAGGCAAAGCCTTATGAAACGGTGGGCGGCAGACCCTCTAAGATTTTTTGGGAACTCAAATTATGAGCTTTCTCACCTCAAACGTTTAAAAAATTGCAATAATTTTGTATGAATACGAGTAATGAAAAATAGTCAAAGTTGAATACTTCTTAACACATTATTTTAGTGTAATTTATGTGTATAATTCGCTTCTCATTGCATTAAATCCGGTCTGTGAGACGATCGTATAACCGCTGTTATAAAAGATTTTGACAAACTTTCAGACTTCAGAAATACATATAAAATTTTCCTTTCATCGTTATAATATATTTCAGAATAACAAAAGTAATGAAAGGCATGATATAATAGAAATAGAATATTTTGGTGAGTTTTGAGTACTCACGTAAGCATAAGATTATTACTCATGAAGCGGTTTATTAAATATTCTCGTGTTCAATGCGATTCCATAAACAGGTCTTTGTCAAGTGTAATCCGTTATTACTGTTAGGATGTAATTTTTCTTGGATATTAAGAAATAAAATAAAATTATGCTGATTGCTTCATTTTTCTTCAAAAAAAAAATTCCACAAGTTTCGGGTGAAAACCTGGTAGTCAAGCTACAATATCTTTTTCCTTATCCATAAATCAGCTGATCTGAGAAAATGGTGATAAAAAAGTGATAGTTTAATTAAAATCCATGTATTAAATATTTAATTCAAAAAATCAATATTTTGAAAGATTTACAGCTTGTATTAATTCAGATAAAAAAATAAGTAAACGCCTGAAGCTTTGAGCTGAGAGGGCTTTAGCTCAACCGAAGATTACTTCATCATTGAAGCTTACAGTCCAAGATAGAGAATAATTTACTCTTAATTTTGAGTTTTAGCCCATCAAATATTTTAGGCACACCAGAGTACAAATTCTAAGTTAGGACACTGCTCAAGAATCTTGTGACGGTTAGGTTTCTATTAATGAGTTTTTGCAATTTTAGTTGTTTAATTTCTGTCTTGTCTTTCAGTAAAATAAAGTTGAATTTAATCTGACTTTAAAGTCGATTCTAACCGCTACACAATTGATGAATAGTTAGGGGTACTAATGATCTAGACAGTGGTTTAGGGTAACAGACACGAAAAGGTTTGAGAACCACTTGGTTGGGGCACTTTGATTCTTAAACATTTTGCTCTTAAATTCTTGAAACTCTGATTCTAAGCCAACAGTTTGCAAATATTCAAACAAAAATTGGATCATATTTCCAATAGAAGAAGTATATAACTGTGTCAGCCTTAGTATGACCTATTAGTGGATTGCGTGACCACCCGTTAAGATTTTGTTTTTACTGTCAATATTTTTGGTCTATGAAATTGGAAAATCAATAATCTCTAAATCTGAGATTAGGGTTCTTTTTCTCAATATATTTGATCTTTGCTGAAATTAAACCTTAGTATCAATGCATCTATTGCTTGAAGTCTAATATTTTCATTTCTATCTGGTTTAGATTTGTTGCCATAACATTAAAAGTGTTGTTCTAAAACTTGATAGCATATAATTTTCGGTCAATTTAAAAATCGAATCACCGATTTGAATATCGTTTCACAACTTTTCAAGCGAAATAATATTTGGTGACATTTTTTTGTAGAGAGTCTCAATCGAATGCATTAAGGACTCAAATTTTTATAGATCAATAAAACTATTATAATTTCAAATATTTTGCAAGTAAGGGGAGTTATTTTGACGTTCAATTTGTAGCTAAATGCAGTATACATACTTGTATACTTCAAAATAAACATTTCTTGGGAGGATTTTTCCTCAAAATGGGTTTTAAAAAATACAAAATTTATTTTAATTTAAAACCAAATTAATTTGCTTTAGAGATCTAGAAATTAAATATTGCAATGAATCAATGGGCAAAAATTTTCAGTTTATCAATAATGGGTCTTCTATGCATTTCAATGCATTAGTATGGGTTCACCCAGAGTTCTTTTAGGTCGATAGCTCATTGTGGTGTGTCATGGCGAATAATCCTAAAAATTCGAGGTAGAAGGTAAACTCGGGAAAACTCTTCGGATTTGATAGACAATATTTCCCTAAAAGTTTTACCCGCCAAAATTTTTTCCCCCAAAATTTTCGCAAAGTGAAACATTTTAACCTTAAATTTTCACTATTTTGCTATTTTCTTCATCAAAAAAGATTTTATAGTGTGTTTATATTATAATGATAATGAAATTTTATTAAACTTCACTAAATGAATGAATACATTCAAAAGAGAATATACACTTTTAGCTTACATATAATAATGATTAGCTATTCTTCCGTGAGATCCTCTTAAATATTGAGATATCTATTACTTTCTTTGAATTTTTAAGAGAAAAATTTTACATTATTGAATATTATGACATTTTTACTATCTTAAGTTTTTGAGAGTAAGAAAATACAATATTGAATATTAAGTATACATCACTACTGTAAACTATAATGTCAAATCAATTTAGACGGGAGAAACCTCTAAATAAATGTACTTATATGAGCATATTTAGTTAGAGGTGTCTGCCGTCTAAATTGATCTGACTCTACTTTACAATTGCACTGATTGACTGTTTTGATAAATATACCTTGTCCCTTCTGCATTAGAATAAATATTTAAAAGTTTCCAAATCTAGCAATTTATAAAAATTATCAGTGATTCAAAAAACTTGTAATACATTAAAGTATATATCTTAAATCTTGATTATCAAATAATTTTGCAAAATTTGTGAAAATGCAAAGGGACTTTTTTATTTTCAAATGGCTTGAGGGTGTCAAACTAGCACAGGGGGCCAAGGTAACTATTTTCAGATTTTGAAACTCATGGTAGGGTGCACACCCCAGGCACACACACACCCCTTACAGATCACTGGGTCACCTATGTTATTTTCTTTTATTTATTAGGGTTAATGCGAAAAATTATTTATGATCATTCTCTATATTTTTTTGTGTAAAAAGAGGAAATTATAAACTTAATGACGGAATTTTTAGACTCCATTCGCGTTTCTATAAAAACAAGTTAAAAAAGATTGAGAATCTCACATTAAATTGTCTTTTGTCTATAAATAGAAGCATTTCTCTTCAAATATCACATAACTGCGTTTGAGTGCCTTTAGGATTCAAACATTGGATGAGATTCACAATAATATCTATATAACCCATATATGATGGTAGAGTGTATTGTGAATTACATTATAAGTAATGATGTTGAAAATTTTTTTATATCTAGAATTTTTATATGTACTCAGTTTGAGAGAATTTGTTTAAAACTGGAAATGAAACGTATTCTTTGAAAATATACAGATTCAGATTGAATGTCGGACTATAGTTATAAAGGCAATAGTTTTGAAAATGATGACACACGCCATCACTTGAGGCAAAGATTGAATTCTTCAGATAAGATTTTCCCCCGTCATTGAATCTGTACATATTTACGAAAACTATTTTTATTTATAATATTCTGAATTCTCTGATCTTTGTTCACTATTATTTCTTGTGAAAAAATAAAAATATATTTTGGGATAATTCAATTATTTTGTAAATTGGAATAATTTTAATTCTAATTTTAATTTTAACTTATTTTCTTACAATAGAAATTACATTAAACTATAGATATTTTAAATGAAAATTGAAGTTCTTTTTAAAGCAGCGACTGGTTACTAAAATGAAAGGGAACCCTTTCATATTTTTTGAAAGAAAAAAATTTAAATTGAGAATAATTTCATTTATTCATACTTTGATAAGATTTTACTCAAATAAAGATTTTAATTAAATGATTTTCTATTTGAGAAAAAAATTCAAAAAATTATCAAATGGTGTCCCTTTCATTTTAATTGCTGCTTAAGTCAGAACCAGAATCAAATAATAAGATATTCTAAGAAAAATAATTTGATATAAAGTTTGTTTATATTAATACAAACTTCATTATTATCTCATTATTTCTATGAGTGGGACATAAAAAAAGAAAAGTGAAGAAACAAATGCTTCCCAAAATTTTACTGATTTTCTTGCCAACATTTATTGTTAGTAATAACTAAGTTAGTTTTTGCGCCACTGACTTCAGAATCTTTTGTTGATGATATCGTTAAAATGATAATTATCTACTCATTATATCAAAAAAGAATTACAGCACAATAACTGTTGAACTGACACAATCAAGAGTCTTTTACTAAAGTTTCATGCTATCAGTTAAGAATAAATTAATTCTATGAGATTTATACAATACTTAAATATTTCAAGTCTAAGTTGATGTCATCTTTTAGGAATAAAATCCATACTCTTAAGCGTTGTTAAAATGTCCGAAATTTGTGTTTGCAATTTTATTGAAAAGCTCATAAATAAATTAATTTTTTAAATATTTTTAGTTAGAAACTATTGATAAATAATTGAACTGAATTATATCGTTCAAAATATAGGGTTCCACATTAGCCTTACCTTAAGGTCTATACTTAGGTTTGAACCAAAAAAGCACTTAATTTTCATTACTTCAAAATCCAAAACTTTTCACATTGTAATTGAAATTTGGATGAAAATTTGTCATAAATTCATTGAATTTATTCAAAAATTAAAGAAATATTAATTTAATCTAAAACTTTATAAACTTATTCACTACAACTCTAAGTTAATCATATATATTATTAATGCGATTTAATTGTGATCGAAACACATCCTTAAAATAAAAGAAATATACTGTAGTTGTACCAAATATTAGTATCATTTATTAAACTCTGTATTTACTTTCGAAAATTAGGAACCTGTTAAATGATTAGTTTTCTACTGTGTTTCAAGTGAATTCAAAATATAATAAAAATTTATCGCAATTTATTTTGTAAATTAAATAATTAGATAAAAAGTTTTACTGATCTCATCTTAGAAGTCATGGAAGCTTTTAATAATACAATAAATACGAACGTATAATGCAAAGATGTTAACCATAATATTTGCTTCATTTTATTGATGTCGGATCTAAATTGACCCAAATTTGAGACGTGTTCTGATTCCTAAAATTGTAGAGTTAATGGCAATTATTAGCACTTTAACCACATACTGAAAATACTTAACCAAACTTTCTTAAGCTCAAAAACTTTGATCATTTGGGAAAGAGAACAAATGGCAGTCGCAATACTCCTCTTTCATATTTTTCAACTTTATCTTACATTTGATCTGAAAATACGATCGAAATCTGTTTCTTCTCATTGAATTAGAGAAAATAGTGTATAAAAACATTCAATTATATAATTACTATATAATTGCGTTCATTGAATAATTTATATAAAAAGCAAATTTGCGTAAACGCAGACAAATGTGTTTGTTAGTGTGAAGACGACTAAATTATGTTATTCCGAATTTCAGATAATCTTATAATAGAATACCCGCTAGTGTTGAGGTCCCAAATGACACAATCAGTAATAGTGTTCAATAGACTATTCTATAGAAATTGTAAGGCATTTGAGCTGTGGCTCTACTGTTATGATGCAATGAGCAAAGAGTTGAAGCCATTTGTGAATACTCTGACCATAAATATTATCGCGGGACTAGAATTGCTTAAGAACATTCTTTTTCCATACAAAATGCATTCACACTAAAAAAACTTTATGGTATCAATACATTAACTTCTAAGCAATGGCTCGTTTGGGAACATTACTTCGCATACTAAACACGAATTTCTTTTGACGACAGAGCAGGAAAACAGGATTTAATATTTTCTTCTTCTGAGTCTTTATCGCTCGTATTAAACGTCTTTTTATTCATATTGATCAGTAGTTCAAATTATTTTGTATTCTCTCGAAAATGTTTTCACTTAGACAGCTCTGGAACTATTCTAGAATTTCTTTCGAAAAGTAAAGAATAATTCATACTTTATTATATTTTGTAACTTATTTTGAGTTATGTAACTTGTGTAACATTAATTGAATTCAGTAGCAATTTGTGGATTTTTCAACTAAAGACTATATCAATACAAAACTTGATGAAAAGATTTTGTCGATACTCCAAAAATCTTAAAACTTAAACCATAAAAATTTTGAATGCAACAGATCAGATGATTTAATCTTATCCATTATCATTTTATAAATTATTGATAGTGTTGATTCCGTTCCTAGAATAGGAATAGGAATGAAAATTTTTCAGGAATAGGAATTAAACTATTTTAGTGATAAAAAAACTACAAACTTTTCAAGGGATAGAATCAATGGAGAAGTCAATGAAATGAAAATTCAGATATTTTTATTCAAATTTAAAATTTTATTTCAAAAAAATGATTAAAATTTTAGCTTAAAAACGTTTTCAAGTAAGCTTTAATTCTAAATTACTACTATTATTGAGAATTATGATTAAAAAATTATGATCAAATAACAATTAGAGTTTTTGAAGTTTGAGGTGCTGTCACTTTGCAGTCAACAAATTTTAAGCCAAACAAAAATACACGTATCTATTAATTTTTCAAATATTTTCAATATTTTTCATCAGAATTTGAAAATTCTGATCCAGTTTTTCTGAGCAAATTACCTGTATTCATTATAGAACCACTCTCAAGTCTCTAAAGTCAATAGTTCCGTCCCAGCCACTGGTTCACTCAAAAAAATGTCATCAAAATTTATTGATGTTTAGGGGTGGAGAACCTCCGAAAACCTTCGGAGTCAGTCATGGCAATGACAGTATATACTGTATGTCTTCAAATTACTTTTGAAAATTTATTATTTAGTTTTACCCTAATTCAATTCACTAAAAGCAATTCAAACTAAAGCTATACAAATAGTAACTGACTCTAGCATAATGTTTTCCAATTTTTTTCAAACAAAGTGTCTCATATATATCGCTAGTTTTTTCATTATATGATAATCCAACTTTATTCCTGAGACATTCCAGCAGGAATTAAAAAACACTCATAAATGCAATGGAAGTAACATTGTTTGACTCAAAGTAAAAACTAAATGTATTATATTTTTTCTATTCTATTTTTACCTTATTTTCATTTAAAAAAGATAAGTCTCTTTTGTAGTTAAGGCTAACAATAAAAATTAACTCATATATACTATAATAGTAAACAGGAACTTATATAGTAATAATAGTATAATGTATGAATCTATGAATCTCAACGTAATGAAAAAGCTTATAAGAAATATTCATTTCAAGCAAAATATTCTATATTGATCATGATTTAGATATTGGTTGATTTTTTGTGCATATTTTTGTGAGCTCAGCTTTTATTTGGGTTGAAGAGTTCGATTTATTTTCTCCAATTCGGAAAAGTATTATTTACCCAATCATTCATATCGAAACTAAATTTGTAGATTAAGTCAAATTATTCTAAATTATTTTAGATGAAAATGAATTATAAAATGTTTTACATTTACATGTTTATAAGTTTTTCATATGTTTTATAAGTATGATAAGACCTTTTACTGAGTTCTCCTGCTTGCATATCAATAAAGCTTTTTTACTTTCATCTCTAGATTTTTGTGACTTTGGTTAGTCAGTCATAGTCTTGCTTTTTCGGAATTGCATTAAATAAGAGTCTTGTTTGGAAGATAATTATTTCACACTAACTCCTCAGTAGAAATATAT
This sequence comes from Camisiidae sp., assembly GCA_034696325.1. Lineage (NCBI taxonomy): Eukaryota > Metazoa > Arthropoda > Arachnida > Sarcoptiformes > Camisiidae > Camisiidae sp. The sequence continues at coordinate 19,544 of JAQFZT010000718.1, forward strand.
ACACATAAGTAAATCCTAAAGGGATCAAAGACATGAAAGAAGATTAATTATTGTTGGCATATATAGACTACTTTCTGAGTTTTTGAAGCGTCATTTTTTTGACGCACTGTTTATGATAAAATTCAAGGCAAAAAATTAATTTTTCCGCTCAATGAAAGTTTATTATATATTTCTTATGATATGGTTATTGTTGGAATGACAATGTTCACCATTAATTTATCGCTCTATGTATGAGCTCTTTGTTGATATTGGCTTAAAAATTTTGCTTTAGTAGCGATTTGTAAAGAGACAACATTTCCCTTTAGGTATATTTTTGTTGACAAAAATGGCATTTGAGAATCCTTTTATTTATGATTGCCTCAGGTTATAAAATAATGTCAAACATTACTAAAAATATATTCAGACATTAAACCTTTACTTAAATTATGTTTGTATAATAATTATAGTCTCTCATTATATATCAATTTAATTGATATATATCTATAATTTAATTAAATTTTATAATTAAATGAAGAATTTGGTTGATTCTTAATTCTATGCATAGATAAGGTCATTATTATATGAATGAAGTGTCACTATCAGTACGGTCCAATATATGGACCAAAAGATCCATTTGAATTTTTACTGTGGAGCCTTATTCGTTGTCAGTACCATCGCCACCATATTTTGTTTGGGCAAAGTATAAATATATGAAAATATGTAGTAAGCAACTCATATTTCTCATAGTTATAGACCTAGAATCAAACTTAAGGTGATTCATTATTAAAATACTAAACTGAATAGCATTTCAGAAATTAACAATTTGTTATATATGATGACTTAGAAAATTTTAAAAATCTGTATATATTTCAAAATTGCCTAAATATGACTGTTTATATTGAAAAAGTGCGTTAGCAAAAGGGGCCATAGTATGCATTTGAAATTCGTATTTATCTATATACTTATAAATTTGATACTTTAATGCATAGTTGTTGGTGCTACCCATTAACTAACGCATTCAAAATGATATGTCATATGCTCTAACAGTATTATCTAAAATATGCGATTTGAATATTAGTTTATTTTAAAGCCTATTTCATGATTTGGATAGATTTACACAATTGCATATGATCTGAATTCGGGAGAAAAACATTTATTTATAGCCCAAGTGGTCACAATTATCAGAATAGTGTTGATGAAAATCTATAATAAATTTTTATTTGAAGAAGTAATTTAATGCCTTAATTCGCAATATTGTTGGTGCAGTCTTTTATGACTCAATTTTTCATTTTTGACGCCAATCGATTTTTCTGATTTTAGACAATACTCATTTTCAAGAAAAGGGTTCAATTTGAAAAGTATATTTGAGACAAATAATTCTTATTAAACATTAAGGCTCGATCACACTATTCAACTTTTGATGAATTGAACTAAGTTGAATGAAGGAATTCAACAAAGTTGAATAGT
>JAQFZT010000719.1:0-20980 GCA_034696325.1 Camisiidae sp.
AAAAAAAGACAAGAAGTTTAGTTGTGATCGAACTCTATCCGAAGCTCTCCTGAAGTTGTTTGAACTGGTTTTCAGCGTTAGTTATGCTGACACAACTTCAATAAAGATTAAGAAATTGGACTAAAAATCAAACATCAATGCCATCAACAGTCAAATGTCCAGTATTTTAATTAAATAAAGCATTAAGTGAGTAGAAATTAATTTAATATTGTTATTAAAATAAAAGCAATTCATAAAAAATGGTCGTTTTATAATTATATAGTTTTAGTGAATTGATTGAGTGAAAAAATTTAGATCTTATGCTAATTGATAGACAAATTTCATGAAAGTGGACAAGAATTACAACAAATGAGATGTTTTGAGAAACTTCTGCGGAATAAAATATCATAACTTATAATAAATGATTTAAAAATAAGAAATCAACTTTCGGTGATTGAAAAGTATAAATAACTAACAATAAGAAGAACGAATGGAAACAATACTATATATATTATAAGATTAAAAATATATTGAGTTAGAAATAAGTTGATCCTAAATTGAAAATAGAGTTGATTAGTAGTGAAGTTCGCACTCAAAGTTGAGCATATTTATGATGGCTTCGTCTACAGACTCCGCGTCCTTATACGCCAATATCAAAGTGTCATCTTTTATAGTCAGCTTCAAAAACGTCTGAAGATTTTGTCTGAAGCAACTCAACTCATTCAATCCGTTCGCTTCAATCGCTTCTTCGCCCAAATACTTCAGCATTCGTGAGAGTAGTATTTCAGCGCTCGACTCCTCACTAATCCCTTGAAGCACTTCATCGTCTTTAATCAGCCGACGAACGAGTGTTAAAAATGACTCCTTAAGCGATTCCAATTGGTTTGTTTCGTCCCTTTCGGTCGAATAGAGTTCATCCTTCACTCTTCTAACTATATCTTCATCAAAAGCAGTTAAAACTACTTTAATTTCTTTTTGAATCCCGAACTCGTTTTTCAAGTTTTTTATCAATTCTTCAGGAATTCCTGAAGATTGCGAAGAATTTGATAGACTTCTCAAATCAAAATCCATTACACTTAAAGGTTTGGAAATCTCTTCAGGTATCGAATCTATTTCTGTTAAAATCAAAAGAATGTTTAATTATTTCTATTAATAAATAATAAATTGGTCTCAGTTTACGTGATAAAAAAGATGTTTTGGACTTTATTTTCATCAGTTGAAATTCGTACGAGTTTTCGTGAAAATGCAATTTTAATTTATTTATCGAATAACTGATAAAGTTTTTAGGCTTTTATTCAAACATTTGTCAGATTCGTCTTAAAAAAGTACTCTATAATGGGATCAAATATTTTATTCTGTTTGAAATGATTAGTAATATTCTGGAGCAGTGGCTCCTAATAAGTGGCAAACAGAATGGTGTTCAGTAGTACTCGAAAACATTTAGTGTGGAAAAGGGGTCATCAAATATTAAAAATCAAAAGTAAATTCCAAATCTGAGCTTTGAAACTGTTGTCTTGATTTGCGAACAGAACATACTGTAGATCTCGTTATATTGAAGCCCTTAAATGGTAGAGAAGACTGCAATTATCAACGCTTTTCTCTACCATTTAAGGGCTTCACTATAACGAGATCTACAGTATGTTCTGTTCGCAAATGAAAGCAGTGGTGCGGACAAATGTTCACCTAAGCTTAAAGTTGTTAAGGCGGGAAAAGGTAGGGAACACCTGTTCTGGAGAACGATAATTCTCACTTCGTTCCAAATATTCACACGCTTTTCGCCTCTCGCAAGAAATTGATAGCAAAATATATTGTGAATGTTTAATATGGATGTTGTGTCAAGTTTTAAAGTGACTCAGTTATCAAGCTATCAATTATATCAAGTTTCCACTCTTCGATTAATCGATGTCTAAATTCTAAGCAAATGTGACTTTTGTATATGATTTAATAGTTAGTAAACATGATTTTTACTAAAATTAATGGTTCATCAACAACACCTGTTATCCAAAATCAGTCAATTCAGAGAGAATCTGTTGGAAAATCCGCAACTTCTCGTTCAAATGTTTTCAAGCATTTTTTTTAAGTAGACGTTATCTACTGTTTACAAAACTTTTATTAAACACTCGATTTATCCAATCATAAGATAAAGCAATAAAAATCATAAGTACTTAGAACAAGCGCTGGAATTAAATTTATTTTCATTTGTTTTTCATTCTTTTCAACTCTATTTTCTTATGATTGAGATTTTTAGAATCGATTCAGTTTTACTGAAGCACACAATTTCTATATCAAGTTTTGTATCCCAATCAAACCAATCGTGAAATAATAGTATTGGAAAACATCCAAAGCATTTATCATATAAGATAGTATTAACTTAACAGAGTAAGAGTTGTGTCAAATAATTTCTAATCATTTTGAGTCAAATATAATTTATTAACTTTCAACTGACTGTAACCGCAAATAAGCCCGACTGAGACACTATCTCGTAAACATGAGCCTTACGTGAACACATAATGATAAATATATCATACCTTCAGTACTATTTCCAATTACAGCCAAATAACGCTTCAAACATTTGGTTTCATGTTTCACTTTTGATTCGTAAACATCACTAATTAAACCACAAACACTACAAGAGAGAGTTCGCTCAATGACTTCCTATAATAAAATAAATTTGAAACAAAAAATAAGAAAATAATATATTTTGAAAAATGGAAAAATAGAGTGAATGCGAAGCAATTTAATTGAAATGACTTTGTATTGAATTACAGGTTAAAGTGTAGAGAAAAGTTTGAAGAGAACATGAGACTCACTTCGACTCTGCCTGAATGGTCTGCAGTGTAGACTTTATTGCAGGCGTGTTCGTGCCAAAGAAGTTGCTGTTTGATTCTGAATTCGAGTCCACAATTTCTACACTTAAAAGACGGTGTTTTAAGCGCTGTTTTACTTATAGCTGTATTTTTAGTGCACTCGTCCTTATGTTCTAAATAAGACTCTTTAGCCGAATAAGTGTTATTACAATTAGCGCATTGATATCTGAATGGACACGTATTCTTTATATGATCGGCCAGTTCTACACGAGACTTATATTCCGATTTACAATAAGGGCAATGCAGTACTGGATCGTCAGTCTCTTCTTCTTCATCGCTCTCTTCGTGTGCATTCCTCCAGTCGTGAGGCTTTTTATTGACTTCAATAAGACTTCTCTTCTTCATTATCTGAACGTTTTGCAAATGAAGGATCAAATGCTGTTGAATGCGTTGATAATGAACTACTTTAGCGTCACATAATTCGCATGTGAGAGGTTCTGCCGGTTCGTTATGCATAATATCAGTAGTGATATGACTCAATCGATGCCGAATGAATTGTAAAATGTCGTCGAACTCATCGAAACAAATGGAACATTTGATAATTTCAGACACATTATCGAAAGCGTCGTCATTATTGTCAGCGTCTGCATAAGCCATTTGAGCTGAATCGGAATCATGACTCACTTGTGGTGAACTGACATTGGCGTAAACCATAGTTTTTCGTGCTCTCGGAATAGTAGGACTCAAACAAAATGATTCGTTAATAGTGAACGATTTGTCGTTATTGTTAGGAACGGTTTTCTTAGCTGTGTTTCGAAAGTTTCTCATATTAATAGATTTGGTAGCAGTCGATGCCATTCGTGAAACATTAGCGGCAACAGTGCTCTCGAGAGCCACTTTTCCTTTTAAGGCCACACAAAACTTTTTTTTATGTTCCAGAAAATAGTAATAACTATTATAAGGCCCTCTTCCACAAGAGTCACACATTGTTAGCTTTGTATCGCTTTTGGCCATATCATTGAGTTTTGCCAACTCTGACATATAGACCTTACCTCCGGGTCCCACATGTTTCGGTCTTCTCATTGAATTGTATAACGAAATCGGCTTCGATTTTGATTGATTTGAGAATCTTTTTGTGTTCGAATGCGCTCTATTGTTTTGGTTGATTTGAAATCTTCTGACGCATTGATATTTTTGATGTATTTTTATTGCATTCAAGTTCCCGAAACCCAGTTTTCCGCAAAGAGAGCACTTCAATGATCTCGACATATCTGAGTCTTGAGACCCTCTCCTGGGCTTAAAAATGTTTTGCGAGTTGTCTTTTGAAACGTTTTCATGTCTTTGATAGTTCTGTGTATTGGTTCTACCGAACGGACGCGCATTTGCAGAATTTGAATGCTCTTCTCCTTCAGAAACAACTCCAACATAGGGTGACGTAAGATCACAATCATGTCGATGCAAATTATAAAAATATTTCGATATGAATACTTGAGTGCATGTCTGACATCGATATGCATCGCCTTCAGAAGTGGTCACATTGACTTGTGGTAATCCGTGATATATTGTTAGATGACATCCGAGAGAGACTCTATTCTTCAATTCAATTCGAGGACATAATTTGCAATAGAATCGTGACTCGCCGTGAAATCTGTTGGTATTTGTATTATTCGAAACCACAGAAACAGGTGATGATGAGTACTGTCTTTGTCTGGAGTGGAAGATTTGCTGCTTTTGAGCGAGAGTTTGCTTACTTGGATTACAAGTGGAACCGCGCAAGTGATTAGTGAGCGCTACGTTTGGATTCTTACCAACAAATACTTTATGACATCTTTTACATGAAACTGAGTTTTTAAGGGGCGGCGAATCATATGATGTATCCGTGTCTTGAGATTTAGCTCCAGAATTTGCGTTTCGCGCTATAATTGATGCCCGTCTCGGACGACCCACTAATCTGCCGATCGAGTCATCATTACTGTGCTTATTGACTAAATTCGAGTGATGATCAAATCTATTCATCTCATATCGAGCTCTCTTTGAAGGACTGCGTTCTCTTTCCATTAAATGCGAAGAATTATTCTTTTGAAGCTCAACCGCTAAATTCTTGTAATACCACTCTCTACACATCGGTCTACGACTCAAATGATTGCAGAGACCATAAGAACTCGCCAGTTCTCGAGTACAATACTTGCAAATGAAGTCGTCTGTATGAATCGCTTCGATTTGTTCTCGTTTGAAATGACGGAATGATTTCAACGGAGATCTATTGCTCTCACTCTCATATATTGCACCAGAATTTCGAATTCTTGAAGTTTTTTGTTGCTGTTCAAGGATTGGTGGCTTATTTGGCGGTGACTTAAGCGTCGATTGCAATGCATTTTCACATGAAGTGCAATGAATTTCGTATGAACGCAATGATAAGTAATTTTTTCCACATTTGCAGTGCCAGACCTGTTGTGTAGTGCCGTCGATCACTTCGTTTTCTTCAATAGCATTTCCGGTGGATTTCGAACCGCTCGAGTTCATGGGTTTTGAAACCAATTTATCAGTCGCTGTATATTTTCCCATTCGATTATGTTCTACAATATGAGCTTCAGATTGATATTTATTGGCAAAACTGAGTCCACATTCACTGCATTGATAGAAAAGTTTAATTGAATGAGAAGTTCTCATGTGTTGAATGTGTTCTTCACTATCGCTGAAGGTTTTACTGCAAACATGACATGTATGCGATGTTTTGTTAGATGACGAGACAGTGTTTTGAGATGAAATGTCTGGTACGCCCTCTCGTCCATTAAACTTGCAAGAAGTGAACACATGCTTATTAAGGGATTGCATCCAATGAGTAGTGAAACCACAATTAGTATTAGGACAACAAAGAAGTTCATTAAGTCTGCCCTCAAGACTAGGCCTAAACTTATCAACTTTAGAAGAATCGGTTGATTTAGTTGACTGTCTTTTGTCAGCATTAGAGTTGATTTCGAGAGTAGTCCCGCCACACATTGACAGGTAATTAGTGGTCACATTCGACTCTTTGTTATTGGGATAGTTTTCTTGAATGGTCTCAGCGTTAAGACATTCAGGACTCGCGAGTTTGTGTCTGTCTAACCAACCGATATAACAGAACCCTTTACCACAACCGGCGCACACGTATTGAGTCTTAGAATTGTCCATCTCTTCGAGCTGTGAGGCATCCATTCCATCGTAATCCTCATAATCATCTTCTTCTTTAATCACTACACCATCTGTTGGAAGCAATAGATGTTCGCGCGAATAGTTTTCGCCGCTTTTATAATAAATTGTTTTGATATCGCAATTATCTATAATTCAAAAACCAGAAAAATCATGTCATTGACTGTGAAAATCAAACTAAAAACTAGTCATACCGTCACTGTTGGAAAATATCTCTCTATTATTGAGACTGACATTCGTGTAATTCTTATTGTTATCGGAATTCCGCGAAACAGTCGATGACGAAGTTTTATTTGATTTATTTGATGGTAAATAAATAGTAGTGTCTCCAGAGTTATGATTTTGAGAAGTGTTTGTTTTAGAGCTAATGTTTGGTGAGTTTCTACTGATAGTAAGGCTGCTCGAAGTCGAGGTCACGATTTCAATCGGTGTCGACGAGCGGGTCGTTGAGGTCACGACTGGCACGTGAATTATCTGGTTTTTCGAACCGCTCGTTATTATGACATTCGTTTGACTCATTTTTATCCACTATTTTTCAAATTAAGTCCAATTTATGAACGATTTGCCAATTTTTCCTAAAAGGCAATTATTTTTGTTTTAATTATATGTTGTTTTAATTGTTTTGTTTATATATTAACCAAAAATAAATGCCAAATGTTTGTGTAAATGATTGATGAATTTTTGATATTATATATAAATAGTTTTAATTAACTAACGTTTGTTTCGAGCCATTATTACATCAATTGAAGGACATTAACAACAAATGTTTATTTGAAATGAGATTCAATTCATTCCTATAATTATTACGACTGAAAACTACCTCTACTCTCACGAGAATCTGGATTCTACTCATTTTCAATTCCATTCAATCGTTTTTAAACATAAACCAAATTTACAACTCAATCACCATTTAAGCAAAAACTATTCAATACAACCTATAATCAAATCTTCGCGAAATTTTCAACAAAACAATCGTTTCAAATCAATATTCGATCGAATCATTCAATTGATTCGATCAATATTTGAAATAAATTGTATTTTTGATTAATTAAATCAATGGAATAATTGATTAATACATACATTGAAGTGATTAAAATTGAATAAATTTAGAATTAGAATGAAAAGTGATTTAATGGGAAAATTAATCCATTGTTTATTAGATACTGAAGTGATTTGACGACTCATAGGGAGTGTCGGTACAAATAATGCCATAAATTTGTGACAATTTTTCAATAGAAAAATGGTATCATTTCTTCCAATCGAAAATTTCTATAAATTCAATTCCATTGAAAAAACGATTTTTGAAAAAACTAAAATCACTTAATGGTTAAAAACGATGTAAAAATAAATAACGAATAACTAAAAACAAAAATGCTCATAAAAATAGCTCGAAATCAAAATAAGATAACAAGTATTGGAAAACGAAATGAAAGACAAGTTTGAATGAGTGTATACAGTAGTCTATAGTTATTCACTCGAAAACATCCCTTCACTTAATCGACAATTTTTACACTTAATAACAAATCTATAATTATTAAAATATTAATTTAATAAAATCGATTAGACTTACATTTAACTAATAGTTGTCTTTCAATTATATTAATTAGAATTAAACATAAAAATAAGAGGTTAACGAACTTCAAAAATGTCTTCCAATAATAAAAGGCATTTTGAGAAAGCATTGAATGTTTGTACAGAACATACAGAACAGTGAGCTTTGACGCATTCGAACGATTGTATGAACGATCGTATGGAAAGGTCTGACTGTATGAGCGCTAACACACGCTTTACTGCTTTGACTGCTATGAACTCAAGCTTCACAAACGCTTTAAGAAATTGTGAATTTGCTCTCAGAATATATTAGGGCTTTGGTTGGGGGCACTGTTGGGGGCTCTATTGGGCTCTCATGAATAGACGATCTCTAACCATACGATTCAACAAAATCTAAACACTTTTCAATATAAAAACCAATATTAAAACCAACTTATTTTGCAATTAATAGGATATCAAACAAATACAAAACCAATAATCGTTTCTTTACATCATTTGTTTTTCGAAAATCACTTCATTATATAATTCTTATCAAAACGACATTTATATTATTTTTTCGCTTTAAACCATTTTCTATTTTTATCAAATGTCATGTTTTTAATATCCGTCCGCTTTTCAGTTGAAATGAACAGCTTTTTAATTATTATTTAAGTGTTTGATTGTATAGTAAATGTTGAAAAATTTTATTATACTTACTCTGACTTTAAATATGAATAAACTTATAGTAAAATGAGTTTTCAATTCAAAAGCGCCTATCATTTGTTCAATTATCGATTTTTCATTTTTATTCAACCATTAGTTTTATTTTTAGCCCTCAATTAATGTCAAAATGAGCTAATCTGTTATCATCTGTTCAGATGGATTAGAAATCTTTAATAGTATTAATATTTCATGAACTAGTTTTGGTCATAAAAACCAATGTCAATATTCTGTCTCAATATTTTCAAAATATTTTCATCCCAAATGTTTAAGTATTTCATAGCTTTAATGCGTAAACATATTTCGAAACATTTTTCATGTGTAATATTCAATGCTCTTTAGAATATTGTCGTTTTCAATTAATAGATTTTTAATAAATATTTGTAATCTCAAAAATGATTAGATGGATGAATATGATGAATATGCGCTTTCCTATACATCATCTTTGCGTTGATGCGAAAATCTATAAATACTTCTATAGAATGAGAAAACAGTCAATTATTTTCTTACATAAGATCATCTTTATTTCATAGTTAGGAATTATTTTGAGAAAAAATCTTTAGAAAAAGTAAATTATGAAACTTAACATGTTTATACAAAATGTTAGACAAAATGTTTAAACAATTAAAATTGAAGCTTCAATTTTGACTCGTTGTTGAAATCCATAACTCCTTACACACTCCGTATTAATAGATATCTAAATACTATTATAATTTGAACATGTTCATTTACATTCGTTAGACGATACTTAAGTTCAAAATCAAATATTCAAACTTCTAATCAATGGAATTCGTGGCTAATATTGAGTTTTGCTTTTTAAATCTGCATAAAATCTATATATATCTAAATATAAAGTTTGGTTGAATTGATAAAATTAAAATAACATTTCAAAGTAGTATCACTTCATGATTATAATAATTTGATAATAGAGAGTATCTATGATTTCCGCCAAGTCATTCATTAGTCTTTTTCAGTGGTCTCTATTTCTTGGAGTAAAAATCGATGAAAAATTTAATTTATCAGAAATTAGATTGTCCTAAAAATATGTATAATATGAAGCTTTTATAACTTTATTGGATTTGAGATCGTAATTTTGAAGCTAAAAAATGTATAGTCTATCTATTATTCCAATTAAAAGAGTTAAATTTACTCAATGAGTATTTAATATTCTACTAATATTTCAATTCAATGGCAACACAGCATATCCAAGCCATGAGAACATTAAAGATAACAATTATATCGCTGTTATATAGTTTATAAATCTTATGAAAGTCTGTAATATTTATACTGAAACTCAACATTTATTCTAATCAATATCACATAAGTCATTCTCTTTTCAAGGCTTTAAAATGCCATAAATTGATGATTGAGATAATATCTATAACTACTGTTCTGTACTTTAGTCGTCCATAAACATTTCTCAATATTATCATTCATTGAATGAGCGAATCCAATATTTTTTATCATATTATTGATTAAGACTTTATAAAAGATCACTTTATAACTTACTTAAAATAACAGAAACCAAAATTATAAATAATAATTTCATGTAAAGCTTAGTTGTGATCATCGGAAATAATATAAGGAAGTCTTCAATACATTTTATAGAAATTTTATTGGCTTAAAATCATTTTTCCAGACATTTATTGTTGATTATAATGGACGGAAATTCCATTGAAAAAAGCCATTCGGGTTAAAACTATAAATATTAACTGAAAAATTTAAAGCATATGCTATTTCTCATTTTTCTTCGCTTGAGTTACAATCGATTCGATTTTAAATGGGATACATTTATGATAAAATAATACTTTATTCAACTCATGCAACTTTTTAAGATTCAATTCTTATTTGCAAATTGTTTACTGATTTCTAATCTGAATCACCTTTGCTTTTACGAATAGATTTACGATTTGGTCGTTATTCCCAAATGGGAACTATGTTTTAAAAATGTGATCAACACTAATAACATACTCTGTATTCGTGTGATAAACGTAATAACTAATCAAAATTAAGTTTTAAAAACAAGAAAAACATCCAAAATATGTTCAATAGAGAGTAGAACTTCTCAAGTCATGTTATATTTAACGCAACATTTAAATGATTGGAAGACCCCATCGATTGGAAGATTGATTATTTGACTGAATAAAACTCAAAGTTAATCAAAGATTACTCACAAATGATGGAATTAGTATAAGCTTAAAATAACTGGTTTAAGTTAATAAACAGAATTGAAACTAAAATTTAATATACAAAAGAAAGAGAAATAATCAGAGATTATGATATGCGACCCGTTCAACATTTGCCATTTAGTCATGACAAATGAATTTTCAATTTTCTCTCAACAGTAAAACTAAATAAAAATTCAATTCTAAACTATGTTGAGTAAACACAAATGAAAAAACGTGTCAAATATAGAGTAATTAAGAGATTTGAGTCTCAGTTTCCAAAGTTACGAAACATAAAATTTACAATCAATTCGTTTACAACCTCTACTTAAAGGCAAATAATTTTGGGAAACCATTTAATAGAAGTAGAGAATAACTTGAGATTCGAATCGATTTTGAGTCGCATTTGAATACGAAACCAAAAATCGGAAACAAGATTTGTTTGAATGAGTCAATTATTGACTGAGTTTTTGAGTGATTTTTTAAACAATTATATGGAAGGATGACTGAGTACAGCCCGAGATGTGGAAGAACCTTCAGGCTGGATAAGTTCAGACTAAACATTAGGGGAACATTCAAAAAATGTTTATCAGTAATAGTATTCAGTAGTAATCAGTAATAAGTTAGCATTCATTTCCATTATAAGCTCTATTACTTGCATACTCAACAACAGCTATCAATGAATGGGAAGCTTAGCTAAGCTCAAAATAATTATTTCAATGAGTCAGATATATTGTAAGCCAAATTTTTTATTCACTTTCTATTAAAGTATCAATTAGTCATTCAAATAGAAATGAATCATTTGGAAAATTAATGAAAAGATGGCTCTTATCTCTAATATTATTAGTTTTGTTTGAAATGTTGTAATTAAATTGTGGCTAATTGTGAGAGAGGCCAAACTCTGAAACCACTAATTGAGCATTTCATACAATGCTAAACTTGAATTTATAAGTAAAACAAAATGTTAGATTAGATAAAGTAAATAAGAGTTAAAACAATTTGTAATATGAATGTTGCGATTGATAAATATTTAGTATTATGAATGTTGGAAAATGAGAGATTTGCGAAAAGTATAATTCAAATTCAATTTATTTGTCAAAAGAAGCGACCGTACAATATGTTACTTTATCCATAGGTGTGGCACCTAAAGTCAATTTGTTTAATATATCAATTACTTATAAGATATAACTAATTATCAATATATGAGTAAACAATTTTCAATTTCTATCAATAAGTTTTTTCTGCGAAATTCTTTTCTATGATAATAACGATTAATAAAGCATACAATAGTAGTAAATAGAAGAAAACGTAAGAAGTAATTATGATGCAAAAGGATAATGAAGACGTCATATCGAGGCAAAGCTGCTGAGACAGTGGTGCCAACGAGTTGGATAACTGCAGCCATGCCGAGTACGGATAGTTATTTCTTCTTCTGAGCTTTTTCTGCGGCTTTGGTCACTTTGCCGCCCGATACGTCTTTTGCTTTAACTCCTTTAATCACACCAACGGCTACGGTTTGTCTCATATCGCGGACAGCAAAACGTCCCAAAGGCGGGAAATCAGTGAATGTTTCGACGCACATGGGCTTAGTTGGCACCAAATCAATGATAGCCGCGTCGCCGGACTTTATCGCTTTGGGATTATCTGTGGGCATAAACGCATTGTTAGCAAAAAGACATAAAACCAATCCATTGACACTGACCTTCAATTTTTTTACCGCTACGGCGATCGCACTTCTCCTTGATTTCACGGAACTTGCAGGCGATGTGAGCCGTGTGACAGTCCAATACGGGTGTGTATCCATTGCTAATCTGTCCAGGATGGTTCAACACAATTACCTGTGCTGTAAACTCCTCAGTAGCTTTTGGAGGATTGTCTTTAGTGTCTCCAGCAACATATCCACGACGAAGCTCTTTAACAGATACGTTCTTAACATTGAAGCCCACATTATCGCCGGGAACGGCTTCAGTAAGAGCCTCGTGATGCATCTCTACGGACTTGACTTCAGTTGTCAACATGACCGGTGCGAACACAACAACACATCCGGGCTTAAGAACACCAGTTTCGACACGACCGACGGGTACTGTTCCAATACCTTAAAGAGAATCATTTATTAGTAACGGTTAGGCATCGGGTTTGGTGAGAATTACCTCCAATTTTGTAGACATCCTGAAGTGGTAAACGTAAGGCTTTATCAACAGGTCTTGAAGGGGGTTCCATTGCATCCAAAGCAGCTAATAATGTTTTGCCTTCAGTTTTGGATCCTTTACGTTCAATTTGCCATCCCTTAAACCACGGCATGTTTGTCGATGGCTCTAACATATTGTCTCCATTCCATCCTGAAATTGGAACGAACGGAACGGTCGCCGGATTATAACCTATTTTCTTAACATAAGCGGAAACTTCTTTTTGAATTTCTTCGAAACGCGATTGACTGAAAGGGGGTTCTGTTGTATCCATTTTATTCACGCCAACAATCAATTGTTTGACTCCAAGAGTGTAAGCGAGTAATGCGTGCTCACGTGTCTGACCATTCTTTGAGATACCGGCCTCGAACTCACCCGTTCCCGCGGCCACTATAAGTACTGCCACATCAGCTTGAGATGTACCGGTGATCATGTTTTTAATGAAATCTCTATGTCCGGGAGCATCAATGACAGTGACGTAGTATTTGGGAGTTTCGAACTTCCATAAAGTGATGTCAATAGTGATACCACGTTCTCTCTCAGCCTTCAGTTTGTCTAAGACCCAGGCGTACTTGAATGAACCCTTTCCCATCTGTTACACAAACATCAGTTAATATATATCAAACATCCAACACATACGTCAAATACATACTTCTTGAGCCTCTTTCTCGAACTTCTCAATTGTTCTTTTGTCAATCCCTCCACACTTGTAGATCAGATGACCCGTTGTCGTAGACTTGCCAGAGTCTACGTGTCCAATTACTACACAATTGATATGAGTTTTCTCTTTTCCCATTTTAATAAGTTTGCAAAGCGATTATCTCTTAATGTCTAACTATTTCACAAAATTAAACAATTTCAATTACAAATCAAATTAAAAATTAATACAAATTACAAAAATTCAAAAAAATATGTCGTCTATTAAGTTATCAAAGCAGTCAACGAGAGTCGAGAAGTTTTTTAAAACAAAATCTTGACATCAATTGATTTGAATGAATGTATGATTAGACACAAATAGAAAACAAGACAATACAATACCTATTAATATGTAATAAATGAATAAAACTTAAAGTTAGTGTAAAAGATAAGTGAAAAAGTGATGCAAAACCGGTGCAACGCTTGAGACGAACGGAAATGAATAAATAAAATGGCGGACAAAAAACGCATTGCATTAACATTGAGTGCCAGAAATGCAGTGCTTTCGTGGCCTTTACTATACATTCCTTTATACACTTCATCTCTAACTATTTGAGCGATTTGTCACACATTTTACCACTGAATCCGATATGAAATACTGAAAAATGATAAGTGTATTACTGGTTGACAATTATGTTAAGCAATGAGAGCGCGACAATTAGTAAACAAATTGAAAGTCAAGAATTAAAAAGAGAAACAAAACGTTTTAAGTCGAAATGCCTTAACAATGCGTTCAATAGAAAAATGTGTCAATTCAAACGCCGGCAAACCTTTTAATTACATTTAACATTTAATTAACAACATTCAAATCAATTCATTGTCAATAATAATTGAGTTAATTATTTATCTTTAGTTTAAGTACTTATTGAATAAAATTTGATAAAAAAAACTTAATAAAATAATTAAGGAATGAATAAATGACTCACAAATGCGAACACAAGAGTTGCCGATTGTAGAAGAGATCGTCTCTTATAAGAGGCGACACTTATATTATAGCGAATCTGTTGTGACGTAAGAGGTTTTACGTTTAAAAAACTCCCTAATCGTAGGAAATCCTGACCATTCATTGGATGCCAATTAATGCTTTGGAATCAAAAGATTCATTTAATATTCTTCACATAAATAACGTTTTAAAATAAGTTTTAATAATTGAATCATAGGTTGAATAATGATAATGAATAAAATGAGGGATTATTTTATTAAAGACTTTGTTTCTGTAGAAATTGATAAATGAATAAATAAATGAAATGCTGTGTTAAGTGATGGCGAGTCTATTGAAAAACCTGTTAAAGAGTCCGATAAATAAATTAAATTTATTGTTTATCAGATCGAAGAGTAACCCCACATTCCCTCATTTCGCAAATCTTCCGCCACACCTCCCCATCAATGGAACCGGCGCTACATATGTGACCACTATTAAGAGAAAACGAGAAGTGATTGATCCCAATCTACCCAACTTTGAAAAACAAGAACCTCTTCGTTGGACTGATTGGCGAATGCTTAGAGACGTGAGAAGAAGACATATATTCGCAAAATATCATCCCATGAAAGAGTGTCTCTATTGCATGCGAAAGAGTAAATTACTTCCCATTGCTATCAGAGTAATGATTACTTTTAATTAATTATCACTATAACTGCTAACCAATTGAAAGCATTAATATCTTATATTTTATAATAAACGTATAGGAAAGCGCTCACGAGGACAACCTTCGACTTCCTCGTGATACCATCAATAAGCACTTGACCAATAGATGTCAAATAAGTTCGCGCTCCAGAGGAAACTTTAAAAGATATAGAATTAGTCGCCATTTCTTCAGAGCTTTCGCTGATTATAACCTGTTGTCTGGTGTGGCCAAAGCCGCCTGGTAGGGGTCACTCAGGTCACCCCTCTATTACATCTTTTAGTGTTTGTCTTCATCTATAATTAAATTACTTTACATTTTATTATTATTGAATAACATTTAGAATTAGAGTTTTGAGAAATTGCATTAAATTAATGGACACTTTCTATTCCTAAATAAATTATTTAAAATACTTTTCAAACAATGATTAAACTTCAATATTGTAATGACAAAATCCTTGTTTGGAATCCAAGCGGTGAGACTTTCTTATAAATCAGTTTAAAATTGTATCAATTAATTCATGTTTGAATAATTTTTGAATAAAAATCTTTCAGATGTGACTCATTTGAGACAAAAATATCGAATCGTTGGTTCTTTTATCGGTTCATTACCAGGATTTACGCGACAGAACAATGATTTAGGCTTACCTTTGCTATTGATGTCAGAAGAAGCAAAACTTTTAGTTCAAAAAGGAATCGCTATTATTGTCACGTATCAGACATGTATTAATCAAGAAATCAAACAATTTTATCATCAATTAAAAGATGATTTCTATCGTGAAAATTGTTCACAATTTAAATCTGAAAGAAAGTTAGCTATACTACAAAAGTCTGATAAAATAATTGCGGGAAAAATGAAAAAACTGTCAGCTAATGATAAACTTCTAGATAAGAAGGAATTGGAGGAGAAAATAATTAAACAAGAAATCGATCGCATTATTGATATTCCAGTGGAATCTTGTGCTACAAAACTATACACTTCTTGTCCGTTAGTTAATAGAATTGCAAACAGTATTGATTGGAATTATCCAAACACTCAAAACGAAAAGATAAGATATGCTGTGTTTAAAGACATGTGGGATAAGAATTATTACTTGACGGAAGGCATCAAATTTGGCTGTGATTTTCTCGCCTATCAAAACGATCCGTTTGTCTTTCATTCAAAATTTATGATCATTTGTCAAAGACCTGAATCACCATTAAGTGAGTTAGAAATTCAAACCTTTGGACGATTAGCAAAGTCTGTGCGAAAAAATATTTTAATAGCAATCACTCATTATTTACAAAATGATAAAACAATAATTGAATACAAGACTATTAAATGGGAAACAATTACCGGTTGACTACAGTATGAACTAAAATAGACTAAAATGTTGTGTATATAATAAAAAGATGTTTTATTAATAATACTATACAATAAAATATGATTGAGGACAATATGAATAATACTTTCAATGCATTTGTTATCAATGATTGCTTAGTTGTTATCTCATTGCTCTCAAACCCATATCTCTACTTCTGACACTTGTTGTGTTTGTTGAATGAGTTGATAATCGTAATGATTGTCGCGTTCGGTAAACATTCCTGATATCAGAAAATGGATCGCGACGTGTGTTTGTGGCCACAGGTGTTCTCTTCTTTATTGGCCAATTCTCCTATTTATCAATAATTATCATAACATTATTCTATTTTTATATTCAAATAATTATAAAACTTCATAACAATAGAAAAGATTATCATTTATGAGAAATACTTGGATTGATGAGTGAATGCAATTGAATACCTGTCCAACACTTTTCCTGAGTTTCCTGATTCTCTTCAAATGTTTAATTCTTCTTTTATTAGCAATAAATGAGTTGAGACAAGCGTTTTGCCATTCTTTACAAACACATGATATCACACATAATTCACGAGTAGTTAAGTATTCAAATATTTGTGCGATTATATGAGGAAAGCCGGGATTCAATTCTGATATTATATCAACATTTTCTTCAACCCATTCTTCCGAAGACATTATGTAAATATTATCTCATTTATTATTTATATTATTAATAACTATTAAATTAATTATTATTTAAATAATACAATAAATGCATCAAATGTTTGAATAAATATTAAAATAAATGCAAATAAAATTAAGTAGAATTTAATGATTTAAAAATGAATATAAAATGCAAATCAAATCACATGTGAATGTATTGTCGTTTAAATAGCAAATAAATCACAGACCAAATGAGTGGATGGTTTTTGTTGAGAAAGTTTTAAGTTTTCCTCAAAATTTTGGTTCCCATTTGTTTGAGATTATTAGTGATCAAAGAGTAAAAACGTTTATCAATTTTTGTACAAATATTTTCAATTTTATTTCATTCATAAACTATTGGCTTATATCAACCAATCAGAGACTCATAAAGTCTTGCATTTGTTATGTTATTATCCAATACAAGAGCTTTAAATATTTAGAAAATGTCAATATTTGTTATTCGAGTCTTTTTTAAATAGAAACTCAACCCATTTTTGACTTATAAAAGGCTTACAAATACGGATTGAGTTTGAATGTTATGAGTTTCATCACGTATTGAAACATAAGTGAATCTAAAACGTGATCAATAGTTAGATATCAATTGATTGTAATGGAAGCCAATGCTAGTAAAGAACAGCAACCAATTCAACCAAAGCAGCCAATGGTCTACATTTGTGCCGGTATTTGATTGATGTTTTCTAAAAACTATTCATATCTTTAGTTTGTTTCTGATAAAAATGATTTAAACGACTTTATAATCTTAACTATATTTGTATTGTTGAAGAGTGTCATCACGAAAATGAAATAAAGCCAAAAGACCCGATTCGTTGTCGAGAGTGTGGCTATAGAATCATGTATAAGAAGAGAACTAAAAGATGTAAACTTTTTCATGAGCTTTATTTCGTTTATAAGTTATATAAATATCATTTTAACAATTTTAATAATCAATATAAAAATTATTTCAATTTCAGTGATTGTATTTGACGCGCGCTAACAGTCATACCATCACTTTTGGTCATCAATTCAGTGTTATTTCCGAAAATATAGTCTTCGCATCACTGTTGGAGTCATATTCAGTCATCATATCTTCGACTTGCTGTACAATAATTATTTTATTTAGAAAATAAATTTTTTGTCAATTATAGTTGATTTCTTACTTTTCTAACGTTTGTTTTTGCCATGTCTTCTCTTAAACTTAATAAAGCTGTCAAGTGTTCAGCTCTAATATCTGGATATCTTTTCACTAATCCCTAAATAAAGTGCAATTAATTTTAATGATATCCGAAAATTGAAAGACATTGAGATAACTCACCGAAACCTCCAAGAATAGCATACTTAAGTCTTTCAATTTAAGAAATTCTGCTAAAAGTGGTAGTGAATCGAATGGAGAGTCTTTCTGTTCATCAAAACAAATTTAATTCAATTCATACCTAATATTTGCTTCGAATAATAACTAATTTATCAAGACTTACAGAAAAGTTGGCGGATGAGCGGGTGGGCAGCTTTGCTAAAGCACTTTTCAGAATTTCTCCCTCTCTTATGAATTTTTTGGCGAACTGTTCGCGATGGCTATAATTTTTGAGTTGCATTTTTCTAATAATCAAAAATAATAAAAAACTTCAAAATGATTTGTTTGAAAATATCGATTGAATTTACTTTTGAAGGATAGCAATGATATATCCTTTCGCTAATCGATTTTGTAATAGAATTTTGAGTCGATCAGAATTTTGTTCTTTTAGGTATTCATAATCCCGAAAGTAGTCCTCTAAAGTTAAACATATATTTTCGATAACACTTATTTTTGCGTCTAACCATTCAGTAGTTCCCACTTTCATGATCTCTCTGTCAACGTCTAAGAATAACTCGTAGAGCAAGTATCCAATGCTTCAATTGAATTAAAAACAAAATTATACATTAACTCAATTGAAAATCTAACAAATCAATTTCAAACCTCTCTTCTTTGAGTTTCTCGAAAGATCTGACAACGTTTTCAAACACTTTTTCAGCCTCAATATCTGTCTGACTTTTATCATTTCTATACTCTTGACGAAACTTTAATGCAATCTCAATAAAACTCGAGCAGTTATTAGTTATTGCAATCTATTAGAAATTAATGAATTCGATTACTAACAAAATAAAAGTTAGAAATTAAGATTATTTTTGGGAATACCATATTCGGAGTGAAGTATTGGCCGCGATTTTCAAAATGAGATTTTGAATACTTATTGACTGCGTCTTTATATTGTTTCGCAAACGCTGACAAGTGATCCATACTTATGATAAGAACTCGATTGACTAAATTTCTATTAACAGTTCGGGCCACTTGAAGCTATACATAAGAAAAACTTGAATTAGATTGAAATCCAATTTAAATAGTGTACTACAGATATATCTTACGTGTTGATCAATCATTTGAAATACAATAACAGGAGTTGTTGTTTGATAATGACGCGCATCATCTGCTTCTGGAGGACTATTACTGCTCCAGTCTTTGACTTCTCGTGCGATAGTATTGCTCAACCATTCCTTGTAATTCTTTTCAACTGTCGCTAAATATTTATTAGTCAAGTCATCGACGACTAGTTTGGGCAGAAGAGGAGGCAAACCCTCTTCCCTAATATCAAAATTCAAGTCCTGGTGACCCATGAGTTCTGGACCTTCATATGCTTGAACCCAATTAAGAACAGTTACGTATTCATTGCCTTCTAATTGATTGGCTAATTCTTGTAAATGAGCGCTAAGACATCTGTGATATAAGTGAAGCATTTCTTGGACTATATTATAATGTGATGGAAAACATGGAACGCAGGCATTCTTAACAACTTTCAAGTCTTCCAAAATCAATAGTCGAGTAACTTCTAGATGGAGAACGAGCCACATCTTATTCTCATTGCGCTCGTGGAACTGATTGCCAGCAATGCGTTCAGATACTGCTTCTTCAAGTATTTCAAAAACTCTTTTTCTCCACTGTTTAGGCCTTCCCTGAGGCATAAATCCTGTGGTGTCGTATCGTTTTATAGCCATAGCGTCTGCTTTTTCTTCTCTTTCGATAATTCTTAGAGCCGTCACTATAACTGAAGGCTCTTTTCTCACTGAGTTTAAAGTCAGTCTAATTAAAAGCCAGAGTTGTTTTCCTAACTCTTCTGATAACTTTTCAACTTCAGAATAATAATGTTTTAACATATTCTTATCTGCAGTACTCGTTTGTGGCAATCGATGCAATTCGAAGAGAAGATCGTCTCTTGAATTTTCGAGATCTGTTAGATATTGATGTGCGAGAAGTAGTTTACCATCAGATATGGCGTCACGAGTCTTCTGAACAGTTTCGGGAACATTAAAGATATGTTTGAGGTTTTCCATCGCAGCCCCGTATTGGCTGTGTTTCATCGACTCTTCTCTCACTTGTTTCAACTTCTCTACCAAATTGGGCACAACTGGAAACGTCTCTTCGATCTCTTTCAACGTTTTTTTAATCTCTTGAATATCTTGTTGTGAAGTTTGTAAGTGAATGAGTCCAGTCCTCACACCATCCAGTTGTGTCTGCATTGCTGTCTTCAGCATCCCTTCAACTGATGTCTAAACCAATTAAATAACACATTAAACCTCAATGTTATGAGTAGTGAATGATAACTCACTTTTTTCCTCATCACTCGCCTCTTGTATTGCTCTACTTTTTCCAATTGATCCGGTCTTTGAAGCATATTTGAGACATGTTTAATAGCCGTTTGTCTCGCTTCCAGTTCAAGAACTTCTACATTCATTATGTATTATTTGAGGTTAACTTATAATTAATAATCAATACATTTGATAACTTATCAAAAGTAATTAATTAAGTGTGAAATTATGCATAATTTAAAGATTTGAGAAGTCCTTCACAATTGTTTACATGAAATGTTTTACTATTACAACTATTATTACTGTGTGAAACACCCCTTCCTTGTGAATGTTATTCATAAATTAGTCGTAAATAAAGTATTTATTTTGGCGGTGATTCAAAAATTTTTCAACCTTGATTCAAGTGTCGCTTAAATATTTGGCTCATTCACTTCCATCAGAACAATAGAGTC
>JAQFZT010000720.1:0-20975 GCA_034696325.1 Camisiidae sp.
AAGACTACACTTCAAAATCTCTAAATTCAAAATGTATAAAACGTGTTTGACAGCCAACAGTAAATTAAGCTTTGTATGCAAATAATGAATTATTGTGAAATAAGTTAATCATAAATTTGAATAGAATGAAAAATGAGTTCAAGTCCAGTTAACACAAGTAAAAGAGGATAATTCAATACTACTCGTAATGTATCTAATTTAGGGGATTGAAAACAGGTTAGGTTAGGTTAGATTAAGGTTTTGTACATTCTGAATTTGCAAATGCTTACAGAATATACAGTACTTTTTATACACTTATCAAAGGTGAGTAAATAACGGATATCAGAAATTTACTCCAAATTATTTATGTTCACGTTTACTGCACGGATAGAATAAATTACTTCAAGGAAAATAAAAAATAAATAAATCTAATACTGATTCGAGAAAACTTCTATATTCTAAGGTATAAGATATGAAACTGATTTATAATATTCAATAACAGTTGAAACAAAAAATTGCTTTTATGATTGAAATACAATATAAATATTCTACTTTCGAAAAGCATCTCAAAAATGACTTTTTAATGAATAGAAGTTTGAATATTGAATTAATACAGTATGAGTAGGAGTACTAATAGTAATATATTATAAAATATTCTTTCTCCTTACGCGTTAGACTAAAACAAATTACTCTCGAAAAATAGTTTAAATATTTTACATTTTGTTCTGCTTCGGATGCATTTTTTCATTAAATCCAAATTAATGAGCCCTAAACCTTAATGATGGTTAAGACACTGTTCAAAAAATTCAAATCAAAACTCACACTACACTATCTGTCTCATACATTATTCATTGTATTTCTAAGTGTTTTGTTTAAAATAAATTATTCTAAGTTTTGCTCAATCATTCAATCCTTTAATTATCAGTTCATTATATAAGTCTTTGTTGGAGTTTTTTTAGTTTTAAATGAACTCAATTCTCTTCACTTATTGATTTATTCAGGCTTTTATTTGTTTTTTTGTCTACGATATTGCAATTAGAGTATAGGTCTCAATAGTCAAACAGTTATTTATCACAATTCACAAAAATTTTCTTAAATTTCAAACTTTTATCTATTGGTAAAGTTTTCAAAACCCTATTACTAAGAGTCAAAACTTTTGGTCAGCATTAAATACATCAAAATTTAAATAACAATCAATATCAAGAAGTATTGATACTTAAGTTTTGTCATCGGTTAGTAATAATCACTGTTTATTTAACTCTACATATTCTTCATTGATTATTGATTAGAATTAAAGTTTTGACTCTGAATAGGAAAAATCCAAACTTCATTGATAGATAAGAGTTGTAAAGATTGTAAAGAAGCTTTTGATTGTGAGATAATTGTGGAGCAGGTTTGGCAGTAGACAAACATTTATTAAAGTTTCACTGATTTAAAGTTACATTTTGAACACTTCTTTACACAAGTTATAAATGTAATTGAAATACAAAAAAACGCACAAATAATGTTTATGAACAAATGAACTTTTAAGCATGTGTGGTCTCAATGTTATCACTTTATACAACGTACGTTTTGGAGTGATCGAGAAACCTTTTCTCACTTTGTCACCACCCGCTTATCTATGACTATGAAAATCAGTTATGAATACATAGTGTGCACACTTTTACATTCAAAACATTCAGCTAAAGTATATAAGAAAACATTGACTTTTCTGTCTAACACCTATTCATTAGTTTGTACGGCAGAAATAAGGAATTAAAAAGTCGTGTTTCAATTTTGGCTTTTGGGCATTAGAGTGTTCACAATACCCCACCCCAATACATTCAGTTGATTAAGCTGAGTCCATTCATACCATAATTGTTTAGATTTGACTAGTGTTTAACAGAAATACGGAATGTCAAATGTCGTGTTTTAAAGCTTAAAAATCAATTTTTTCAATTGTTTAATACATAAAATATATCAAGTCAATTAAAATAAAGTAAAATCATATAAATTAATCACAATAATTTAAATTTACTCCAATTTATTTTAATTTAGTTAAACACTAGTCAAATCTAAACAATTATGATATTAACTGAGCTTAATCAACTGAATGTATTGGGGCATTGTGCCCAAAAGCCAAAATTGACTCTTTTCTAAAATTGAAACACGACCTTTTTAATTCCTTACTTCTGCCGTACACTATATTATAGATTGATTTATCGACAGTCACATGAAATAGGGTGATGGAATTGGAATTGGAATTGAATTACTCAGTGAATTCTCTACTTAAAAATAACAAAGAAATGTTTTTACAGAACAAGTTGATAAAAAATGACATAAAATCATATGTTTGACTACAATATCTTAAAATGAACTGAGATAACGTGTTTGGCTATTAAGGTTGATCTACGAACTTTTCGAGTTATATAATGTTGGATAAAAGAAGTTTCAAGTAATCAAACGGTTAATGATTTCAATACTATACATTACTCTGTTTTTAGTCTCTTCCGTAAATCCTAAAGTAAAAGAGACTCATATATTAAGGAATTTCATTTGTTTATTTCAATGGAAGATTAGAAATCAGGATTACTTTTATATTCTTATAGTTCTTTTAATGCATTTCCGAGTAAGCATTTATTCTTATATCTAAAAATTTGACACATTCTTCGCTTATAGGAATGCATTCATTGATTTCCTAAAATGATGAAAGCTATGAAAGAACATGTCATGTAGAAAAGCAACTTATTTTAATGATCAATAAGTTTTAGTGCTAACAATATATTATAAAAGATAACAAGTTTTTTTTCATTTTGACTTTTCCTTTCTTTTATAAAAAATTTCTTTTACCTCATGAAACAAAATGGAAACTATAATCTTAATTCCGCTTAAAATATGTTTTCCGAATTTGAAATGAAAAATATTGGAGGAAATAAAATAGAATTTTGCATTACAGCAAATTTTGAGGATCACAGCACTTCTTTAAGATTCATTCATAATATACTGCTTTGGGCTTCAATTTTTTTGTCAACCTCTGTAAATATTTTATTCACATTAGTTCTCTGTTTAATACCTGCATAAATGTAAAAACTGTCATAAAAAGCAAAATATTTCATAATTTTTACTGTATTTTTTGTTTAACTAATTAGTTAGACTTCTCTCATTTCTTTATTCGTTCCGATTTTGTTAAATAATGATTAATATTCTCAAGAAAACGTTAGTTTAGGTGAATATTAGTAAAGGATTTTCGTCATTAGTTAGAAAAGTTCTCGAAACTAAGTAAAGATCTGCAAAAAATTAGCTGTTCAATTAGTTCTTGTAATTAATTCAAGTGGATATTTCTTTCAATTATTTGTGTAAAAAAACTGAAACTAATTACAGAAATAAGTTAATAATAGGATTTGTTCAATAGCATCAATCAAATATTTTGTGCACTGAATCACTTTTGATGGAATTTTAATTTTTATTTAACTGAAAACTAATGTTTATACAGTACAAGTACACTCTTCTTCAAATCAAAGTTTATTATTAGAGAATTATACATAACTTGAGATCATTAGAAACTGGATATATTGTTCATAAAATGTGACGATTTTAATATTCAATATTAATTAAAGAGCAACTCAACTAAACTCAAATGAAGTGCAAAATAAACATTTTAGAATGAACTCGAAATGAGTTTTAAATGTGAGCATATATTTGCCAAGTATTTCGTTCATTCATAATTACAATTAGTGAAGAACGTAAGCTAAAGCTCGCAGCTATGATGTGCTTCTGTTTACCTTAGTTATTTAAAAATAATCCAAAAGTATTCTCATTTTCAAAAGATTTTTCTAATATTTTGATAAAATCGCAAATTGAGGAAAATTTCTGACTAAACCTTTGAGTTTTCTCAACTTAGATCTTCATTTCAATCATGCAAACAATCTTTTCGTATAACGGAATTAAAGTTGTGAATGAAAAAGTGAGATATTTTTCTTACAATAAGCTCGAAGTTCAAGCTAAAGCTAGCCTTAAAAGTTAAGTTAAAGCTCACCATAAAATTTAAGTTAAAGCCAGTGCCGTAATCAGGTATTTAAGTCTGAGGGGCTACAAATATTTTTGGAGCTAAATTAGAAGCTAAACAATTTTATTAAGTTCAGAACAATTTCAGTCAACAAAACTATGCGAAACTAATCTTTTGCGAACACATTGATTTTATTTTATTGATGTATCAAGTGTTGATTTACTTGATCTATCTCTTAGTATTTATGATTTGAATGCAAATTTGATCCAAATAAATAAGCCGAACATTTTGGAGTTTATAAGCTTAAAAAGTAATGTATACAAGAAGGAAAACATAAGCCTCAAGCGGTTCACTAAACCGAACATTTTGGTCAACTAACGTTTCTTTCCTGAGAAGCGATGTTAACTTTTATGTTAGTCCAGTGGTCGACAATATCTTGAATTCAGGAGAAGCTCAACGAACGGAAGCTTCACTATAAAGAAAGGATTGTTTGCCCGAGGATTCGATCTCATATCCTCTGCAATAGGAATTGAATTGTTGTAAATTTGTTTGAAATGTTGGTCTAAACCCACGAATTTAGTATCACTTTAGCAGTTTTTACTATTTGTATGCAATTGTAGTCTTTTTGAAATTATACTGTATATGGAAAAGAATCACTAAACATAACTGGCTCTGTATTATACTAGAGATTGAATAGTTAAATAATTATGAATTTGAATTGCTATTATTAGAAGGGCGCAGATCTTCGTTCAGAAACTTAATTCATTTTTTCACTTATTCAGGAGTTTAAACTTATTTCTATATCAAATTTAATTCACATATAAAGGTAAGTTTACAACAATTAAGGAAAACAATACTACAAAATCGTAATTTTTCACCCTTTTTATTATGAATTAAGGTTAAAAGAATTCGACAATTAAATGGGATTCAATTTTACTCTTTAGAGACATAGAAAATATGAGTCGAGTCCGGGAATTGAACCCGAAGTCGGACGCCTTAGAATTCAACAATGCTTTCATAATTGCGTGCGATTACAAATATTCAGTTTTGAAGTTTAATAAAAGTCCAAAAATTTAAAGCCCAACAAATAAATGGAGCACTTCGTTTCGTCTGTATTCATTTCGTCCAAAAACTTGTTTCACTACTCTAAGAGTGAGTTAAGCCTTGAATCCAATAAAGAATTACTCATTCTATAAGTTTATTAAGACATATAAGCAATGCTGTCGTTAATTGTGTTATTGAATGAATTAATGACATTAAACTTATAGAATGGAAAGTTTTGTTTTCCCATGGAGTCAATCAATTAAAACAGCTTGAGTTCTAACATTTTCTTAGACATACAGTAAATACCAATACTATCAAATGCTAAATTCTATTCAATTTTAAATTTTCTTCAGAGGAGTAGTTTAAAACAATTCAAACTTTGAGTCAAATTTTCAATATAATTATCAAGAAAAGTGAGGGAAAAATCAAGTCAACTTAGGGTTAGAGTTCAGAGAGTGCTTCAACTTTGTCAATAATAAGCAGATCTTTGCCTTTTTAAGTTCTATCAAATCATAACATGAATACTGAGATTTCTGTTCTTTCATAAAATACTAATTTATGAATTAATTTTCCATTTAATGAGAAATTGAAAATTTAGAGGGAGGATAAAAGTGAGTTTATGAGTAGAGAATACATTAATGGTAAATTAAAATAAAATTTGATATTATCATATCATATGCCATCAAATTCATAATCATATAACTGTACTATCGGCGGAAAAAGTATCTGTTAAACCGAAATCTTTAATATTTAACTTTGCTTTACATATATTTGAAGTTTTCAATGCATGCAAAGTATGAATAATTATAAACTTTGTTTGATTTTTTCATTGTATCCCTTAATAATATGTGGTGTTATTGGATATAACAGTTTAACAGATACTTTTTCCGCCGATAGTATAGATATTTGACAAACTTCTATACTAAAAAAGTTTTAAATTTCATTCTCATTCAAATTTTCATGAATTTTATAAAATAACACGAGTTTGGATAAAAATACTTTTGAGTATTTAATGCATTATTTCTTTTGAATTTGATGCCATATGATATGATAATAGCATTTATTAAAGTAAATGTACTGTACTTTATGTGCTTATGTAATTAGGTCAGGTTATGTGAGTGAAAGGTGAAACTACTCAACAATAAAGAGTTTCTCTATTGTTAACTTCATGTTAACATGACTTGACCTCATTTTCCATTCAAATTAAATTCATGATAAACTTGTAAATTTAAAATTAGTGTTTCAGTACTTCAGAGTATTTGATTATTGCAAAATAGGCTCAATTACTGTAAGTGTTGGGGTAGTAAAACAGGGTTTTTCACATTTCGAAGTGTACACATTTTCAACAATATAGTGATTGAAGAAAAGAGAAATGACTTAACAAATGAAATATTAGATTAAATCTTTTTCACGTATAGTCTTGTATTGAAATAAGTGTTTATAATTGATTACTGAACAGCTCATTCATAATTGTAAAGCTCAGGCCAAACAAAATAACAATAAACTCATTGAAATATAAAACAAGTGATAATTTTATTATCTAATGTTAAACATTATATATAGTGAGACCATATCATACAGTTTACAGATAATTAATGACGAAAAGTCTGAGAACAAATTGAAAATTTTAAATCAAATTCTTTTAAACATTCAAAACAAAGGAAAAATAAATTTTAGTTTTCAACTCATAGAACAGAACGAGTTTATAAATCCTACTTTCGGTCCGTCTGTCGTGTATACACAACTTTGAAGTCGAATAACTATTCATTGACTCAATATTTGGTCTACAAATTCCATGAATTGAAAGATCTGATAATAAAGTTTTACTTTTATTTGAAATTTGGGTCAAATATTCGGTTAAATAATGAGATCTTTGAATTGACGAAATTCGTGAACCAAAATAGAGTTAACAAATAATTATTTAACCTTAAAGTTGTAAACATTTTTGTGACAACCCTTTAGTTGGAAAAACAATCTTAAATTCTATAAGAATATTATTTAAGTATTGAAATATAGCGAAAAATTGTAAAAACATAATTCGGAAAACATGTATTGCATTCCTGATTCATTAAATATACCACTAGTTATAAGACTGAGGGAGTCTTGAGTTAGTTTTCTATTTAATTGGCTTTTAAAACTATATTCGGTGTTAAGCTAAGAGTTAATAACTAAAACTTCAATTCTAGACCTTATGTACACTTAAGAGGAAAATATTGATTGGTTTATACATTTTATACATATTGTGTTAAAATAAGAATTAGTTATAATATTGAAGAGAACTAAACAGTTTGTTGTAGTGGTGGATATCCTTGAATTGTTAGCGTTTGTTGAACCTGTTGCTGATCTAATTTCCTATATTTTTGAACTCTCTTCCATTCGCCGGTATTATAATTCATTTGGAAATGCGTTTCAACGATCATCTTCTGAACAGTTCCATCAGTTTGTCGGACGTCTTCTTCGTTTTCACTCAGTTTAATGGTGACGACATTACCCAATTGTGGACACGGATTCTCTCGCGAACCCGCCATAAACCCCAGTATTAAAGCCTTTTCAGGTCGGGTCACTTTATTTGAATTATTGAACATTTCCTGCGCTTCAAACATCTGTTCGCGTGAGAGCTGTAACTGTCTCTTAACAAATGGTTGTTGTTGTGGCTGTTGTTGTACTTGTTGTGGTCTCAATGTTTGGACTTGTGGTAAGATCTGAGGCGGAATCTGCAGAGGAGTGGGTGTGGTCGGAGTTGTCGGCGTAATCGATGTTGTGGTCATTACAATGCTCTCAGTTTTCAATGGATTATTTTCTGCTTTCATTGTTTGCAAATTATCGACGTTTACG
Source organism: Camisiidae sp. (assembly GCA_034696325.1). Taxonomy (NCBI): domain Eukaryota; kingdom Metazoa; phylum Arthropoda; class Arachnida; order Sarcoptiformes; family Camisiidae; species Camisiidae sp. The sequence continues at coordinate 7,844 of JAQFZT010000720.1, forward strand.
ACAAACCGTTGTTGAACTTGAGGTGCAATTTGTTGTTGTTGTTGTGGTTGTGTTTGCATTTGTGGAAACGATTCGTTAGAGATAACAGTTGGTTGTGGTGCAGGTGTTGCCGGAGGTGCATAACTGGGTGCAGGACTGGGCGGTACTATCGATGTAAGTCCTGCCGCATAATCAGGTGTAGGACTTTCGGTCTCCAATTTCTCGTTCTCTTTCTGTTTGGTTTCGTTATTCTCTTCATTCGTGACTTTCTTTCTCCGTTTAGCGTCTCTTCCAATGGGCTGTTCATTGATATCCAACAATTTGATGCCTCCGTCTCTCTTAATGCCTCCAACACTCATACGAGATATAGTTTTATTCAAATTGGAGCCCATCTTCACAGGATTTGTTGGAGTCTTAAAGCCTGAAGTTTGCGATAATCCGAATGAATTACGACTTGGAATTCCTTTCAGCGGAGCTTTAATTAAATCATACAAACAGTTAATCAATCATTTCAATCAATGGTTTAAAAGCCATTTAAGACTCACTCGAATCACTTGTTAAACCGCGACAACGAATAGGAACTGACGGTCCGTTTGGATTTCGACGACCGGTCATCGCATCACTCGCTACACATCAATGTTTTATTAGTTTAAATCATTGCTCAAAATATTAAAACTATAAATTTATACCTTTTTGAAGCAGTTCTGCCCTCAAAGTCGCAGATTTTGGTTTTCTTTTTAAAGTGAAATGTTTTATTGGTTGTGGTAATTGTCCCACATTTGCAGTCAATGCACTCTTATTCAGATACAAACACTCCAACGGAAGTATACCTTTGTCTCCATGTTTTCGGACTAAAACATCGACAATTAAATACATTTTATAAATCAATCAATTATTTAAATAATATTTGATATCTATTTATGAATAATTTGAGACAAAAAAGAGAAAAAGACCTAATTTTTTGATTTCATTCACTAAATCAGTAAAAGACGCAGAATTGACTTTGAGCTGAAAATTAATGGTTCCATTATTTGGATAATTCTTAAGCAATTCAGCTAACATTGAGACCCATTGATCGCTATCTTCAACCGCCACTTCTATTATTTCTTCCAATTCTGTTTTCCACTTAATAAACAGTAAAATTGATTAAAAAAAACAATTTTTAAGAGATAATAATAATAAATAAATAATGAATACTTCATCAACACTTCTTCTAGAGATGTGTAGAAATGAAAGAAGAAGTTTAAGTTTGACCTGAGATTGTAAGTCAACAAAACAGTCCCTAATATTACGCAATACATCGCCATTGAGTTGAGATATTATACTACAAGTGTCTAAACGTATGAATTGATTAAATTAATAAATGATAATAAAGTAATTGAAGAGTAAGTGATGTCATACCAGACCACAAGTCATTACTTGTTCCCAATTTGTTGTGCAGCCAAAGAGAGGTATCGCTATTCGACATGTTAGACATAAACCGAACGTTTGACATCTTTTTATTCAGAAGATATTTCTTATTTATTATTCAAATCAATTTTAATTTATTTGATTTTAAATCATAATAAAGGTGTTCAACTTGTAAACAAAGCCACCATTTTTTGCCATATATTCAATCGATGTTTAGTGTCGTTTTCCAAAAGTTTTATAAAGTCTTTCCAATACTTATATTTTTTTGCTTCAAGTCTTTTGTGTTTCAGTTTTTTGAAATTTTCTTCAAAAAGTTTTAGTAAACGAGAAATTTAATTAAAATATAGTTTATTTATCAAATTAATCATATTTTATATGAATTATAATTTGATAATAATTTCAACACTCTATACATATATGAGAATATAATGATGTCATTCAAATACAAACATTCAAAATAATAGCGCATTTCATGCCATCTATTTTTCGCGCGATTTATTATTCAAATTTTTCTACATCATAATCAACTTGAGTTGAGTTTTTTCTTTCAAGAATAGGTCAAAGATCTGTTAAACAAGAGTAAAAATAAAAGAATTTTGATTCCCGACCACTGAGTGGTGACAACTGATTGAGTTTCTCATACACTTTGAATTTGACTCAATTTCTTGATACAAAAATAGTTTTTTAAACTCTTGAGACTTTTAAAACTCTTGTTTTAACCTATTTTAATATTTTTACATCAATAGCACTGACATAATAGAGATTCCATTCATTCATTTCTTTTGTACATTTGAATGAATAGATTAGTTTCTAAATATAGTCTTTTATTTCGTTTATTGATTTTTTATAACTTTTAGTTGATGTAAAACATTTTGACAATTAAAATGTTTGATCAGTAAATGTGATGAAGTTGTGTATGGGTTGGCCTTTTGTTCGGTAGACCTTTTTCTAAATAAGAGATTACCTCCGAATGGGTTTTCTCTGTTTTTTACAGAAAATCTTTTGTCTCATCTAAAAAATGATATTTTTATTTAATCTCCTGTTAAAAAAGGATCTTTAGCTTAGAGAATGAAAAATTTGAGACATTAGAAAAGTTTGAATACTGCAAAAAACAATAAGAAAAAAACATTATTCCCTTTTTGTATAGTCACACAAATTAGAGCTGTGTCTGGTCTCGATTCTCAATATTACTTTCGAGTCGAGGATTTTTTTTTATCTTTTCTGCCCTTTATTTTGAACTAAATTTGAAAAATTTCAGGTATTTTTTATTAAAAAGTTTTTGAGACAAGATTTTTCAATTAAAAAACACATTAGTCGGTGAATTGCTGTTAAACTTGAAGTTATTGGAAAATAAAAATTTAAGTTAAAAACTTACTCTTCATGAACTAAATCAGGACTATTTCTTTTATTATATGTAGTCTAGTATTATGTTTAGAATTAAAAATATGTGTCATATATTATACATTGAATTTATGAGGAGTTTAAAAATATTTTGGAAAATGAAGATATGTTTGAAACTGGAATACTTTTCAAAAGACATGAGAATCTCATTTCTAGAAAGCATTTCTTATTCAAATTTCTTATTAGGTTTACTTTGTTATTCTAATAGTATTCTAAGCATTGCCAATAAAGTGCTGATACCATGTAATTATAATTCACTCCTAAAGTAGGTATAAATACGCACTCTTTATCATTGATTCTTTTGAGAATCAAATTCTTCGTAAGTAAAGTCTGAGAAAATAGTGAAATTCTTTCTTTGCATGAATAAAGGTTTTTTCGTTTTTCCTTTAAAAAAGAAACTTTATTCAAAGCTTTACTTTTCTTTGAAAGTTTTGAAGCCATTCCTGGATTTGTGAGGATTTGATGGCGTCTCAAACATTGATCTTAATTCCCAAACGGCACTCTTTTTTGCCAAACAAAATGATTTATTTCTATCTTCGCCCAAATGTCATCACACTTTTGTTGATATTAAAGTAGCAAAAATATTGTTAAAGACATATAAAGAGAACCCTTTTTTCTATTGATAGTCACTATTGATATGGGAAAAGCAAATACCAGTGGCGGGCCTTAAATTATTGAGTTGACAATTATATTTGAAATACTAGTTGAAAGTTTTCACAACTATTATAAGTTGGAAAAGTTGACCAAAATGTTAACTTGAATGTTTGAAACTTTTGTCTCTATCCAAAACAACGTATGAAAGGTTTAATGATTGGCTTTTTAATTAAATCAATAAGACGTTAATACTATTATATTGAATGGCAAGTAATGAATATAAAGTTGAAATAGTTATTGTCATTTAATGAAATGGGTTCTCGAAATGTAATATTGTTGGTATGTTATATACATTGTTCTACTGAGTTGTGAGCTATGCCACTGTGTTCTGTATAAATATATGGTTATAAACAAAGTAATCTAATAATGTTCTCAGCAGTGTAGACAGTATAGACTATAATGTGGTCTTATGTCAGTTCCTCTTTATTATTAAATGTAAGAAATACTGTTCTTAAGACTTTCTCGATAATAAGCGACGATAGTTAACGATATTCTCTGTCTGTTTTAGGCAACAAATGAATAGACACGTTAGTAAACGTGATATAGACAGAGAATGAACGATAAACATATAATAATGATCTAATAATATTTAATATTTGTGACCATATTTTGGCCGTCACATTATCTCATATGCGAACAGTATTGTGTTCGCAGATATCAAGAGAAGGTATGTATCCTAAAGGATAATAAGCAATATAGAAGCTCATGTCAATATTGAATGTAATGCGAGAAATCTTATGTAACTTTTGTCAGACAATTTGGCACAAATCTTCTTCACTCTTATTCAGCCATTACTCAAACACATAGTATTGTTTGCTATCTATTTTTTTTGCTCCATTCATTCGGAGCTCTTAAACAAATCTTTACTGTAAATGTTTACTAAAATAAAGAGTAAACAATCAAAACTACTTGTGATTGTGAAAAATAATATCTGTAAGTTATAGTTTGACGACTCAATACAACTGAAGACTTTATAGAGTTATATTGACTCGTTATTCTGTCAGTGACTCAAATATAAGGTTTCAGCTAAAGTATAATTATTTAAGTTTAGCAATTTGTACCTCTATTTTATAAGAATTTAAATACATTCAATATATAGATGGAAGAAATTAATGATATGCAAAGGCTTAATCAATGTCTATCACGCTCTCATATTTCAGATAATAACTAATTATTAAACTTTTATATTGTATACAAAACTCATGTGCGACATAAGTAACTTATAACTTTGTTTTAGTCTAATCAGTCAAAAATTAAAAATTTATGCCAAAATCTAATCTTGATTTATAGCTTCAGAACCTCTCATTAGTCTTATATAAAAGTTTTGATAGTCATCTATTTTGTTGATAAGTTTTTTAAGCTTTCAAATCAATATTTGAAACAGACTTTACTAAAGTTTGAAATGTTTTCCGATTTCTCTAAATGATGAATATTTTCAATTTTGAGATAATGAAGCGTCACATAAATATAAACCCTTCGTTTAAAAACTTTAATATAACTCATTATGAAATATTCTTTTTCAGTTTGAGATGTTTGTCATAAAGCATTAATAATAAAAATAATAATTTTCTTTTTTTGCGAATGTATTTCTCAAAGTAGTGCTGAATCAAGATTTAGAGCTTTCACTTCAATTTCCTCGCATCAGATTTGCATGTTTTGGTGATTTACAGCGAATCCCAACTAAATCTTGTTTTCAAGTGCTGGTTCTCTCTCAACATTATTGTTTTTATGGTAACTTTTAATTAGTATTATATTAGGATATATGCGCTCAATAGTGTTCCTTTTTGTGAGAGAATTGCATCCCATTTAAGTTATATTGAAGTATTATTTTATAAGTTTTTTGTTGAGCTGCAGATATTGATTGATCGCATTGATCCCGCACAACATGTAAATGTTCATCAGCAGAAACACCATTAAATCTCTAGTGGTAGTAAAATGTCAGTAAAACTAATACAGATCGGACTGTATCAAAACTTATTTGGCAATAATTACTTCTTATTAAAACATGATTTACTAAAAAATTCAAAATTTCAATCAATTCTAATACAAATTCCAACCTTTCCATTCAAATATTATACCTCTATTTTGTTTTTTCATTTAAAATCCATTCAAATTTTTAATATCCGAGTTTCAAATTGTTTGACATTAACTTAATCTCTATTTTCTTATTTAAGTAATAAAATATTGTTATTTTGATCGTGGACTTAATCGGTGACCTTTAAGATTGTATTCTTTTCATTGCAGTGGAAATGCCAAACGTCACCAAACCATGAAAATATACCTTAAAATCTGCCTTAAAATATACTTTGAACCCAACTTTTTGCAACAATATCGCAACCTTTTTATCACTATCTCGAAGATAATTAGATAATTCAAATATTATTATTCAAATTTCTAAAGAAAATTACTTAAACATTGCGATGTATTTAATTTAATGCAAAAATAATGAAATTATAATCAAGATTAAGCTACACCGAAATCTTATTTAAAATTTAATCTATATTTGTTTCTATTGAATTTTATCATGGATTTAGAGCTTATTTGAGAAAATAGTTTGAAATTTGAAAATAATTTCATTGGTAATTAAAATGTTTGGGTTTGAGGAGCTCTAAAAGAATGCAATTCAAACTTTTTATTCGCCAACAAAATATTTTCATTGAATAGAAAGCGAACTAAAATTCCTGAGATTTAATTAAATTTTTTTAAGCATTGCTATCATAAAGAAAGTGGTAGTGAAGAGAGTAGTGAATCGCACAAATATTAAAGTTTATGATCCAAAAGTATTTAAGGCTTCTCTTTAATAGCAAAGCACAATGATTACAGTTTTATAGCGCAGAATAATTGAGTAAATTTAATCTTTTTAAGCTTTAAAGAATGTTTTTATGCCATATTTATTTTGTAGATCACTATCTTATTATATTTTATCCCTAATATTAAATAATAATTTGTTTGGAAGAAGTTAATTAAAAATAAGGAGAAGACTTATCATACAATTAAACCTCAGACTCGTGGCATGTTTAACACCCAATTTTTTTAGTGTAATATTTTTCTATTAATTTGTGCTGAAATCAGTCTCACTCTAATGTTCACTAAACCCATATTGCTATAAGTCTCACAACAAATAAGCTATAAAAGGAATGTAGCGAAAACATCAAAGCAATTACTGAATATTGTACTCGTGTGTAACTCATGTCAAACTAAACTAAAAGATTGTACAAAAAACATTCAAAGAAAAAGTTGTATCCAGCAAATCAACAAATCTTTGAGACTAGTATTGATAGCATAAATCTAAAGAATTGTAAGTTATTAGTTTTCATGCCCGACAAATCATTCAATTTCTAGCTATAAAATATTTGTATATCAATGAGATTATAGATAAAAAATATAAATATAAATATTCAACTTTAGAGATCGACATTAAGCGGCATCAGTTTTCCTAAGTTCAAAACAAATCTTTTTTAAATCAAATTTTTAACCAAATTTAATTCAAATTCAGTATTTATTATATCATTTTCTTTTAAAAGTCGATGCTTTCAAACTCTCAGTAATGGTATATATAAAGGAATTCGGTTTTCGTTCATTAGGATTCTAACCATTTCTGAACCAATGCATTAAAGTTGAGACTATTTGTGAACTTCTGATATTAAGTTGGAGTAAATTGTATTTGTAAATTGCATTATAGCTCAATAAACTAGCTCTATATGAAATCCTATATTGAAGTAATACTCAGTTTGTTTTAATATGTATTCTACTCACGTACGAATCATAACAAGTTTGCACAAAATTAAGATCTCAAATAGTGTTTTGTAAAAACATTGTTATCTTTATTCAGAGACTGAATTGGATTCCCTTTAGTCTAATTTTATTTTTAATTGAAAGACTATTGAAATTTTAGGAGCACTTCGTTTTGTCAAACTTCAAAATGTATTCAAAATGTATTTTCAAACTTGAAAAAAACTAAAAGTAATTGAATTGAACTTTAATGTGTGAAATGAATTTTATATGAAATTAAGTTGAGTAAAGTTAGGTTAGGTTAGGCGAAGAAAGGTTAGAAGCTATTGGGGGTAGTAAAGCAGGTTTTGGACATTTCCAATTCGTGTAAAACTAAGTGCAGCCAAATTTTGATTATTTTTTTGCCAAAAACTCTCAGCTGATAAATCTTAAGATAGATGAATGGAATAACATTTTACTGTTGGTCTTTTTTATACTAAAAAATCAATAAATTATTTCAAAAATCCAATAGAATTTGGCACAAAAGACCACAATTTAAGCTTAAAGCAAGGCCGAAGCCTGTATGAGGCTTCAGAGGATTGTCATTTGAAATATGATTTTTTGTTAATGCATAGAAGCGTCAGTGACTTCACTCCAAACTTCACTTTCACAAACTCCAAATAATGATTGACAAGTTTGAATGGGAATATAAATCAATTTATCTGAATATTAATGGCTTAAATTGATGTTGACTTTTGTCATTTTATAACAATATTAATGATACAGGAGTCAAATTATAAAATATATTTTTACCGTTTTGTTTGATTTGTTGATGAGTTGATTATATAATATGATAAACTCAGAAGCAATTGTAAATTTACGGTTTTGGACAAATATTAAAATTTGTGAATTTATTTTTAATTGAAAAATAAGAATTTATTTGTCAACTTTAATCTAATTATTGCATTATTAAAATTGACTTGAAAGTTGTTAATCTACGAATAGTATTATTGCAATATTTATCTACAAAATTTATATTAAAAATTGTTGACAAATTGTAGCTACAATTGTAGCTTCGGCTCTGTTTGAAACTGACAAAATACAGCTAAAATCTATAAGGCATTGAAAGGGCTTAATCTATATGAAAAGAATTGGCTGAGTGTCACATTGGTTGTGATACTACAAGTTCAAACTAGGGATCACTTTCATAAGGTTTTCTGTGCTGTCCTTTTAATTTTTTTTCACTCAAAGCCCATAAAAAGGGATTTTCTCCTGACAACGAATCTCAAGAACACAATTCGCCAGACTATTGCAGCGATTCCTTATTATGTATTTATTTGCATCTTGTAATGAATATTTGGTATCGTTTTCTTAAATAAATTGAAATTATGATGAAAAATATTAGAGTATAAGAGGTTGTCAAGAAAAGTATTATTTTGGTTTCCAGTTTTTGAACTAATGATGATCTCAAGAGTATTCTAGAAATGTGTGAGAGATTGTCAGAAAGATCTTTACATACTCTATCAAACTATGTCAAAGTAATTTCTCTTAGTTTACTAGTTTAAGACTTAAGACTCACTATAAAAAGCTATCAAACTATCGGATAATAAAAGTAAAGATATCTTATTTTCAGATTCTATTTTATAAAAAACAATCTTTATTTATACAAAGTTTCACTTAAAATCAAGAAAAGATTTGGTTAAAAATTTAAAACTCCATTAAATGTCTTTTAAACATTACATATTTCTGTTATGTAATGTTCAATTCAAATCAAATTTCAGATCAATTCATAATAATTTTCTTTTAAATGCAGATATGATTTTGAGTATTACTCAGTTTTGAAATAACATATAACGTGAAATTTGGAACAATGTTCGTGTTTGTACAGTAATGGCTAGAGTTTCTCAAACTTATAGGAAAACTTTGATATTTCGAATAAAATAAAGAAACATTTAGTGTCTGTTATGTTTAGTTGTTTAGTTATGTTTTAAAATGAATCACTTGTTGTCAGTAAAATATTTGGTTTTATATATTTTTCTTATCTTTAAAGCGCAGAAATGTTCAAAAATGGTCGCTTGTGTCACATGAAATATTACTTTGTTTGAAACTTTAATCGGTATTCAGCTCACAAACAAAAATATGAAACAAATTTAAGTTTGATTTGAAGTTAAAACATTTTAAAACAAGTTGAAGCGATAGTTTAAATTTGATTCACATTAAATTAGCTCTTATTGAATAAGTTTTAGAAATCTCTTTGGGTTAATAAATAAAACCCCAATTTTTAAACTTCAGAATAATTTGAAAGTTTTGTTAAATGAATTAACTTGAAAACAGTAAACTATATAATTCTTATGAAAAAATTTTCACTGATTTTTGAAAAACTATTTTACATAAGTTTTAATTATATTCTGGAATTTATTCGATAGAGATAAGAATTTGTGATAAGATTAAGTGATTTGTGATAAGATTTTGAAAGATGAGCTTTGATGCACACAAGTCTTGTCTAAATAGATACTACAATAACAGGATAAGCAAGTAATCTAAAAACGCCAGTCTTTGTATTTTTAAAATGAATATATACTGTAGTACTTGAGTAAAAACTTTTTTCTCTCTAAAGAGCTTAAAAATATACAAACATTTAATATAAGATCAAAACTAAATCTTCCAAATTCTCAAATATCACACATTTTTATCTGAAAGTTTGAGCTGAGAGTTTTATTTATTTTTTCATTATTATAAAATATGATAACACAATGAGTATATCAATGAAAATTATATGAAAAATCAAACTCTAAGCTTAAACTTTCTCACAAAATTTATTTTATTTGAGGATTTTCAAGGCTATGTCACTCAGTTGAGATCTTTTTATAGTAATATTTAAGGACACGATTTCCGGGAGCCCCGACTTTCCTATAAGTTTGAAAAACCATCGGGAAACAGATCTTAGGTCAACATTATGTACTTAAAGAATAAAACTAGCATTTTTGAGACTCCAGAAAATGCCGGTTTTTCACTTTTTACCCAGGATTCACGTTTTATCTGCCGTTTCCTAGGAATTTATATACAAAAATCACTTTTTACTAACCTTTCGCATCTGATATTCTATGATTTCTCAGGTATTTTAAAAAGGATTCAATTAAACTAATGTGCTATTATTCCAGTTCACTTCACTCTAAGTTAAAGCACTTTAAGTTAGTTTTTATAGTGTATTTCATATTTCTCTGTTCATGTTTTGAATAAGTTGTGACTTTAAGAACAAAACATTTTGAATTTTTAATAAAATATCTAAGTTTTATGCTTTAAAATATCTAAAAATTTACTTATTTTTCAATAAATGAAAATTTTATTCTCCCGGAAATACTACTTTTCCTACCTGATGCCGACCTTTATTTAAAGTTTTGAACTTCCGGAAATCGTATTCTTAAACCCTTTAGAGAGAAAAGTTTTTACTTGAGTACCTCTTTTCCACCAGCATTTATATGACACTGAGTGTTATATTGATCACTCGAAAATTTGGATTTTTTGTAATATTATGTCAAGTGTTAGAACAGAAAAGTCTGCAAATATTAATTGGTGCTCAGATAACATATTGGGATTGAAGACATGCGATAAATTCTACGATATAATAAATAATTTTTAAAACTTATACCATTGATAAAATGGTTGTATTTTGTTTGGTCTTTGAACTAAGTCTCACAACTATCAGTGATTACGAGACTTTTGAAGTGATGTATGTATAGCCGATCTCCTGAGGCATGAAGTGCCAAATGTGCCGGAAGCCTATCTTGTATTATGCGTAGACTTGATTGTAGTTTTTCATATTGAGCTCAGGGCTACATTTAATCACATTTACCATTCGACTATTAGACATCATTTAAATGCATTATTCACTAACTTTTCGTTCAAGACTTCATTATTCAGTTTAAGACATTATAATCCATTTCTTTAACGCAGATTTATTCCGAAAGGAAGTCACAGAGTATTCAAAAAATGAGATGAATTTTACTTGTAAAAAATCGCAACAATTGTATAACTAAACAGAGAATAGTGATATTTTGAGAGTTGTATTTTGAAAAATATGCAAAAAGCATACGAATATAATTATTCATATTTATGTTGAAGTGAATTCCAAAATATTTTAGTCAATTTTGGAAGTAAACCACTTTATCATACACTTTCAGTCTTAAAACAACTTATGAAATAACAAATCAATAAAATATTAACATTCTGAGAGAGTTTTAATCTTATTCAATAAATTAGACACAAAATTCTTAGTTATTCACTAAAAATATGCAAAATTTTCTTTTCAATCAAAATCAATTACATTTCATTCAAAAGTCTTACAAACGTCTGAAAAATTTTGCGATCAATTCTAGTTGAGACAATTTTTTATTATAAAAAAATTAAAATGAATTCAAGCGATTTTGACATTAGTGACTGCAATGCAAATGCTGTAGATTTTAATTAGTGTGTAAAATAAACAGATTTTTTTTCATTCACATTACATTCAGTGAATTCGTATTAATGTTTCTGTTGTCTATTTGAAAAGAAGGAAAGTTAAATCGTAATAATAGTCGTCTTCATACTTTATGTGTATTTTCACACAAATTCACGGGAATCTCATTTGCATTAATGAAATTATTCTGAAGTAAAGGGTCTGTTACTATTCAATATCATTAAGTGAAGCACGTATTCGTTGAATCTAATTTTATCTTATTTATATTCCGATTTTTGTTTGAGAATTGCTTTGCATTTATTGAGCTCTAAATAAACAAAATATAGAATTGTTTCATTCCCATTTTGTCTCAAAGATTCCACAGATAAATAAGCTATCTTTTATTGATATAAATGGAGATATATTTGAGCCAATACTCTGACAAATTTGCCATCATATTAATGGATAGACCTTTTAGTTCATTCTCGAAGAGAGAGAGAGAGAGAGAGATTCAATGGTCATCTCAGATCTTTGAGCTTAGATTACAGCTAAATAGAGAAGAAGTAAAAGATATATGGCATACATGTTTGTATTTGTATGGCATCAATGAGATCGAAAACTAGATCAAAAGAGCAAAATGTTGGGATCACTCGTAGAATAGACTAATCGAAAAATGAATGTGACTTAAGTGAGGAAATCCCGGATTCTATATTTGATAGGAAATAAATAGAGAAGAGTTAAGAACGAATGCATATCAAGAATACGATACACCTTCTCTGCGAGTAAAATACATCTGAATTAAACGAGTGTAGTTTGAGTTGGGCTGAGATTCTCTTTAATTGATAGCATCACTTTCTCAGACGTCATTACAACAAATTCACTGCAAACGAATAAACGGATGTTTTCACGATTCTCTAGGATTTTGTTTCGTGTTTGGGAGTCATGTTTTTAAAAAGCTTGGAGTCAAACATATCCTCTAATCGTTAACAAACAATCACAAGAACTATTAGTTTAAACATTCAATGTCTGAACTTAAGATAATCTTAAAATTGACTTTTTTGAAGATGAAAATTTTAAACAATAGAATACTTTTTATTTTCCTCAAATTCATACGAGTTCAATGACTGGAGAACTTTTTCGTGTAAAAAAGTAGATTTCGGTTTTGCAAATAATTAATATCTAAATTACAATTCGAGACTCGAGACATCTCAACAAACTCTGCGTTTTGACAAATTTGACTCATTTTCAATATCTCCTATTAATAATGAGTTCATCATTTTTTTGTTTGTTTAACATGATTAACTCAGCGAGAGTTTAGTTTTTAAAGTTTTTCAATTGAAAAGAATTGTACAGCTACGAGAGGAAAGTTATGCAGAGATCCCTTCAGATCAAGTCATAAACTCAGATCAAACATGAGGGGAAACATAGAAATTCAAATTTTAATGATTATTAGCATTGAGTAGTAGTTATGAGTTGTGAAACCCTTATAAATCCGCATCACTTGCTGAGTGATGGATACATAACTTTCCTGGAGTAGCTGTA
>JAQFZT010000721.1:0-20972 GCA_034696325.1 Camisiidae sp.
ATAGTTCATGCAATAAAACCCATTTTAAATGCATACAAAATTCAGTTATAAGTAGAACTGGGTCTCGAAAAATATAGAGTTCGAGTTTCGGAATCGATTTCTATATATTTTTTGAAGGTTTCCTCTTGAAATAAAATTAGTTTTTAAAATTCAAAACCAAAATTAGTCAATAGACTCGCATTTTTGAATAAAAATAACTCAATTATTAATATAACAAAGCATTTAAAACCAAACAATTAAATGCTTTTAAAAGTTTATATCCAGAAATAGTCAAGACTTGAGTTTCGGAAAAATTATTCGTGACTCGGAAATACCGAAAAATGTAAAGAATTCATTCAAGTGACTACAAGTCATAAATATTAATCTACTTTTAAGTATAAATTTGATTGAATGATGACTTATATAATAGATTGAATACATATTTATTTAAGGAGAAAATGAAATCTTAAATGAAGATGAAGATGAAGATTAATGAAGATTAAAGTAATTTTATTGAAGTGAAATGAAAGTTATTTTGATTGTGGAGATTATAGAAAGTTTTGAGTGTTGATTATTTAAATAGAAATTTTAATTAAGTTTAACTGAAATTAAGTCGAATAAATTTGAATGAAATTCAATGATTGAATATATTTAATGAGATAGAAATAGCAAACGTAACCACAGGAAGAGTAAATATATAGCTAAAGATGAATAATGTATTAAAAGACACGCTAAGTTATAAAAGATTAAATCTACTTTTGACATGTTCTTACTGAAAACGAAGAAATTCATACTTAAACAAATATTTAAGCGTAAGAGCCTTCACCTCTTAAGACTTTATGAGAGTGGAGTTCAACTTGAATTAAATGTTTGCGATGAGTTATTAATATGAAAGAAAAAATTGAAAACAAATACTCTTATTCTGTGATAAAGTAGCCATCAGCACATGAGTAACTAAATTATATTCCATCCCATAAGACCTTTGTGTTGACTGTTTAGTATGACAGTCATATGATGATAATGTCAATCTAGTTTAATGCCAATCCCTGTGTGTAAGAACTTTTCACGTCAAGTACAGTTTACAATCGTTTCATTCAGAACATGTACTCTTTTGATACAAAGCTTTCAATATATTTTTAAAAATCATTCGCAGGTCTCGCCAGTCAGTGATAAATTAGTTTTTAATCTGAGAAAATTAACCTCTCTTTCAAAATTTAGAATCCGTTTACACGACAATTAATCAGAAATCAACTGAAACTAAAACTTTCTCATATTATAAAGACTCATGCGATTAATGAGTCGTAATTGAATTACTGTGTTGTCACACAATAACTTCTCAGAATATGTTTGCTTTCTTTGTCAGTATATCATCGTTATTACGGGTGATCAGTGCGACCAGAGTTGGTGCGAACGACCCATAAACAAAAAATCTTATTTTAAATGACATTTTATTAATTTACTGATCATATCAATAGCAAGAGTTGGCTTAACTGACTCGTAAAATCTTTGATTAAGACTTATTCATCCTATTCATTAGAGCCTGTTTTCATCGATTAGTTATTTTGTGTTCATCTATTTGAAAGATGTATCCGTTTTGACAGCGCTTCCGATCTCTCACATAACTTATTTTTGATTGCAAAGGATGTGTATTGAGCTTCAATTACATTAATTTAGATATTTTTCAAAGATATGAAAATTAAATCAAATCACATTTCATTTGATTTCAATTAATAACATTAACTCATATCGAATCTTCAAAGCTCTATAGATTACAACTATATTTAAGCTCCAGTTGATCTAATTTGTGAACTCATAATATGAATTACTATAGCATAAGAGTTTTGCATTAAAGTTGTTTCCAATAAACAAACTTTAATGCTGTGATTTATGCATTCAAATAGCAAATTGTGATTCCTCTATTCAAATATATTGAATCAAGTGTTACGTTAGAAAATGCTTTACTTATTCTGCTCATATTTTGCATTTCACACAATTTCCTCATATTTAACATATTTCAAGTCAATATATTCTTGATTCTTAAATAATGCAGTGCAGTGGCGAAACTAGAATATGGGATGAGGAGGCACATGGTCACAGACCCCCCAAAGCAATCAGAAACTAGAGCTGTATTTTCAATCAATGTTTATTTGCATAATAATTAACATTTTCTATAAACTGTATTAAATTTAATACTTTACATTATATGATCAAAAGTTTGTTCAAAAAAGTGTATGATTTTGTGATAAATAATTGATACCCTTTCAAAAGTTTTATTAAGAAACAAAAATTCAGTCCTATTTCTTTGTTCTCCAAAACGAGTCATTTTAAAAGCTAAAAATTAACCAGTTTTTTGTGTAAATACAACTTATTTAAGTAACTTGTTATACAAAATCTAGATCTTTAGATTGGAGATAATTATGGCATTGAAATTAAGTTAACTTTTGATATCGTACTTAAAAAGTTATTCAACTTCAAATCATAGCTAAACTCAGTTATAACACGTAATGATCGAGAAAAGTTTATTGAACTTTAAATTTCATTCAATAGTTTATGCATTTTTGTTTTCAGTTTTTATTTATTTAATTAAAACTATTGAATGAAATTTAAAGTTCAATAAAAGCTTTTCTCGCTCATTACGTCTCACAATTGATTCATTAGTGCTTTTCAATTAAAGTGAGAACTGAGTTCAGCCCCTGATTATAAGTATTTTCTGACTCTTTTGTAATTCAATTAACTTAGTATTGAAAACATTCAATATTATGGAAGTTAGCGATAAATACTTAGAGGATTTGAATAATTTGAATAAACAATTTGAAGGAAATTTCAACTTGAAATAAACATATATTTTTTTCTTCTAAACTTTTTAAGAAGCGTTACAAGAACTCTAGACTTGAAGAAACTTTTGTTCCACAAAACCATCTAAAAATTATGCAAAAATAAAGAAAAGTTTGAGACAATATTCACATTAAAATATTACGAAAGCTATTGTTGTAGGTGAACATGTAACACATGTTTCTGATAATACCTGAAAAAATGTGCAAAAAATTTAATTGGTTTTGAGTGTAAAGCAAAATAAAATGTGCAAATATTTGACTTATAAAAGAGATTCGATTGACAACAATATTCATTCCTGAAATGACTTGTGATTCCTGTTTCTGAAAATGCTTAGAATGAGAAAATGCAATATAAACTAAAAGCTATGAAAATAAGAGGTATTCAATATATAGAAAATGATATACTAGTATTCATTATTTAAATTAAATTTTTTCAAATGTTTTATTACTACTAAATTGCCGACTGAGGAATTTAAATTTGTTCCTTCACTTTGTGCTTCTCAACCAATTTTTTGGTTTCGCCACTGATTCTGTATAATAGGAATATTTGACTTCTCACAAAGTTGTATCTATTATTAAATTTGTTTTCATTATTCATGAAAATTTGAATGTTATTTGCAATAAGTTTATTAGAAAATGATTTGCCATGACTTATTAGAAAATAATATTGAATCATAAATCTTGGAATGCTATCAATGATAGCCTATCATAAAGTAAAGCAAATACTTTTTAAATGGGAGAAATAGTTTGATGGCATTGAATAGTTTGGCGAATCATAACTTAAGTTCCTATCATTTAGAAATTCTTAGTGAAAGAGTAAATGAAAGCGGGTTTTTACTGGATAAGTGAACAACTTGATTGTCACGGATGCCAAATATGCCTCTCGATTGGATTGGTTGGCATTTAGTTTTTCATTGCACGTTACAGTACAGTTAGAGTAGAGTTAGTCAGTTATACTGGGAGTGTTGTCTCAGCGGAATGTAAAGTGCACTGTGATGTTACGTTACGTGACTGTCACATTACTATATGTCTACTATTGATAGGGATAGTATTTCGTGATAATGTGTGACTTATGAACAAGTTTTTATGTATTAAATTTATGTCATATAAGAAATGGTTTGGTTTTTTGTGATTTGAGTGGGAATAAAACATTTGGGTTGGATATTTCAATTGTCACTTGAGCGACGATTATTTGTTGCAACTTTCTTGGCGTTATCAGAAATCATTACTTGTAGGATGCATTGACTTCCTTCAAGTATTTAGTGACGCTTCAACTATACTGGTCTATATTATAGTGAGCACAGACTGCACACCGACCATAGACTGCATACACCGACCATAGACTGCATACACCGACCATAGACTGCATACACAGACCATAGACTGCATACACAGACCATAGACATCCACACACATACCCACACATACCCACATACCCATACACACATTACCTAACATAGGCACACATGTGCATTGTAATACATCTGCTGCACTAACATTAAGCTCAACCATTCTAACTATTCTACTCAACTGTCGAAAAAGTTCGATCTTTTGCTCATTGCTTTCATATACCTTTTGGCAGTCAAATGATTTCACTATTATTTACTGGTTTAGGAAATAACTCTCCAAATGAGTATTGAATATTTAGCTTAAAACCACCATTAGAGCGATAATGATAACCATAATAATTTTTGTTTCAGAAGATAAGTCTTTATTTGCATGAGAAGTTTATTCTCACAAGAATTTGAATTTTGACATAATGTTGACCACTTGTTCTATTGTATTGCTTTTGAGATACTTTTATAGCATACTTTCGATTCGTTATTCTTATGGTAGAGCTATAGCTTCTGCGCCAATCAATAATGCTGACTATTACTAACTCAAGTGACTCAAGACACACTGTTTTAGAGCATAATAGTAATGGAAAACAATATTGAATAACTAACGAAAGTTTTCTTATTCTCAACAAATCTTTATAATTAGCGCATTCCTCAGCTTTGTTATTCATTTGGAAAGTTTAACAAAAAACTACATTAAGAATGCGTGAACAAACAAAATCATTGTTATTTCCTTTATTTCTCTTATCTTTATGTTTATAGTAATGATTTTTATTAAATTATAACTTTTACATGTGAATCAAACAATGAATGCTTATGAATATTTGCTGGAAAAAAGTCAGACCAATGAGCACTTCGAAATCATTACATTAAGATCAATAAACAAGTATTTTAGAAGTTAAGGAATAATAAAAGATAAAGTGATCAAAATTGGAGTGTCTCAGGTTTTTTCGATTTGACGAAAATAACTATTTGAGGATTGCATTTATTGAGGCAAATTTTCGATTAAGTCCAACTTACAGTTGAAAATTTTCGGACAAACTTTATTTAACTCTGTTTTTGTGTCAAATTTTCAATTTGAAATTTTGATTTTTAGGAGATTTTTACTTAAGATTTCCAGCAAATTAAGAGTAAAGTCTACTTTTAAAGTATATATGTATAAGAACTTAGTCTAAATAAATAAACACAACATTGTATGAGATTAAGATTTATGTATTTGCTCGCAAATTATAATTTGAAAACTCAATAATAAAGAATTACTAGCCAGTTATGAGATTTATATCTCGAATCAATTTTATACACACACTTCAAATAAACTACCTTTTATTTATTACTTCACTCATTATATTATTTGAAAATATATTCAAAACTCTTATTATATATCAAAAGCTTTTCTGAATATATTATTCAGTTATTTCTTTGTAATAACAATAAAACATTTTTCATTCTTAATCTTCATTTAAAGGAAATCGAAAGGTATGTTTCAATCCAGAACTAATAATATTTTTCATTGAAATGAAAAAATATTTTTTTGAAAAACTCGTGCAATTCTTTAGCAAATAGAATACAGTACTGGTATTTATGAGAATAAATTATATATTCAATACAGTTTTATACTAGTAAATGGGCAGACATTGAGAAAGAATTGTGCGAACAATCTGTTGAATCATAATAATTGAAGCATTCATTTAAAGCCTAACCCTGAAGAAAGACAATGAAGAGATTGTGAAGAAATACTTGTTTTAAAAGTCCATCTTAAACTTAGATATTAAAGTGTGAAATAGCTTTTAGTTGTATTGCAAATAAGTGTTATTGCAGTGGTCGTCACCATTTCTTATAGATCACTGAAGTTTAAGCACATAAGTGAGCAAAAAAGCAACCTTAATACTCTTTCAAATCAATATAGAGATCATTTCATACTTATTAATATTGAAAAGTATCGAAAACAGTTTCTGATCCGATGATAATCTTTATATTGATGGCTTGATTCACATTTGGACATATTTCTAAAAATTTAAAGCGCATTGATTTGAATAAATTTCGTATAAGAAATAGTGTTTTGCGCATCAGCGCAGCTCTCATTCGAGAAGAATTTATTCGTACAATAATGGGATATTGAGAAGATTGTAAATGCTTGACTATAGCATAGAATCGCATTACTTCAAGATACCATACCTGCGTCAAAGCATCAAAATCTATTTTTAGTTATAATGCATATCATTTTATATAAATAGTGTTCAGCACATTCTCTTGGAATATATTTTAGTGAAATTTATTTCAAAACATTACTAAATGAATCTTTGCATAGAATTTTTATAATTACAATTGATATCATAATTAAATGGGTTAACTCATGATTTACATAAGACCCATAACTAGTAGCAAAACGAGACAAACCATTGTTGACTAGAGTGATGAGCCAAATGAACATTAACCATCTTTTCGCGTTTGCATACAATGCTTTTACTCAATGAATGACTTGAGCTAAAATCCGGCTTTATATGCGCCAATAGACTAACTTTTATTATTTAAAATACGGGTCATTCTAGTTAAATATTGAGCTTTTTTTTATCAATTCCATATTAAAAACGCGCATTTTCTGTTAGTATTCTTAAAGATTTATTCACAGAAGTAAATATCTGTAATTACTATAACACACATTTAGACAAATTGTGTCATTAATGAATAATTTGAGGATTGTTGAAAAGAATGGCAATTATGTTTCTTATTTAGAATGTTAAGTGTGTTTGTGTGACTCTTATATCAAATATAATCTGTATGATGAAGATTGAGTCCCATTAAAATAGCGATTCATTGATAGAGAGCTTAAATATGTTCCGTATGTTGAATGATGTGTCGGAAAGTGAAGACTCGTCTTACTCGGCATCTAATGCTATATATTCATTAAAATATTTATCCATTCGCTAAAATAAATAAAGACTACAATGTAAGTGACAGAACCATAAAACAATTTTGTTCGCTTGTTATGAAATTGACAGTTAGACTTAAATTTGAAAAAGCGAACCTTTCACTAATAGAACCAATGAATCAAACTTTAGAATGAAAATAAACTTTGAAATTGTGTTAACATTTATGTAATCAACTAGTTTATAATATAATACTTTAAATGGGAAGTTACAAGAATTAAATGAAATATGAGATAAATAAATGATATGACATTGCATTTTCTTTTATCATTATTGACTTATAATTTATGTTATATATTCTCACATGTGGTGATGAACACATATTGCAAGGAAGATCCACGTATTCATTATTTTTTGAGCGAAAATAATTACATAACCAATTTGCACGATTGTCCTCAATGTTTTGGTGGCTTTATTTATGTCCTAATTTAACATTTACGTAACTATCGCTATGTCGAAGTCGAATGGGAGGGTAGGATAGGATTCGAAAGAGTGAGAGAAGGGAGAGAGCAGAGGGAGGGAGAGAGAGAGGGAGACAGAAAGATAGGGAGAGGAGAGAATACTTACTCGAGCTTCAAACTAATCTAATTAAGAACTTCATTTTCCAAATAGTTGTTGCTATTGAAAAATAAAAGCATAAAATTGATGATTAAAAAGAAGCAATAATTGTGGACAAATAAGAGACAATTAGTCACCAGACAATGTTTGCTTATAGAAATCATGTTTTATAAGAATAAAGACTAACCACTCCTGATCCAAGAGTTTGCAAGAAATTGGCCGATGTATTCTTTGAATGCTGAAAGCTTGTAGTGTTAAAGGTTGGCACTGCTGAGTAACGTCGACTACTTGAGCGACCAGAAAGAAAAGAATCTAATCCTAGATTTGCAGTAAATGGCTATCCATCGAAGCGTAGCGTAAAAGGAAATGGAAAAGAATAAATCAAATTTTCAAATCAATATAGGCTACAAATAAGTTATGATTAGACTAAGCATTGGAAAATATTTGATACCTTATGAGATGTCGATGACATGAATGAAAACCTTGGATCTTGAGGCCCAACACTTGAATGACGCCTCATATGTAAATTGCTAGCACTGGGGCCGCGAGAGAGTGAGAAAGAGCCGGTTGGACTCGACGGAGCAACAAGTATTCTTGGCGGCTGTATTGTATTGTCCGAGTGACGTCTTCCGGGCAAATTTGCCTGAACTCTCAATAGGTTAGAATCAGGACTTGATGAAGCAGATGCTGAAGAAGCGCGTCGAACGACATCATCCATACTGATAGAGGTTCGCCGTGACTCCAATCTTAAAGAAGGTGGACGATGAGGATAGCCGATAGGCTGTTCTATGGTATGCTGTATAGATACTCTATGAAAGATAAGCCGTTTACAGTTAGACTTGATAACAATTTATCATCTCTATATACTCAGCATTTGAAGTATTTACTGTACTTACTTCTCTTGAGAAGGTATTGATAGTTTTTCGAGTTTGAGCTTATTTCGTTGACTTTTAGCGACATGTTCTAACATTTCGGTTAATAATTCAATAAGACCAGTAAACTGTATAAAACAGAGTTAAGTTATCTAATTTCATCTAATTCTATCCTAATCTTTATTTTCAATCATGTGTCTGTATAATTAGATAAGTTCTCTTATATTATTACACAAACACTTTTTAAACATTAAAATTCCATCTCATTTATATGAAAGTATTCCAGCGCTCAGAATCTACTCATGCTATCCTTTATTGAAACAAACCTGATCTAATTTCAATGCAGGGCTGACGGCAGCAGGTATTAAGGTTGGCATAACTTTGGTTGCTAATAAATTAACAGTAAGTCCATAACGTTTATCTCCCAACATGTGCTTATACATTCCTATGAAGTCGAAAATAGTGTTACATCAATATATATTGCTATTCGACACTAATGGGATTTTGTCACTGCATTAAACCAAACAAATTCTTTTTTCCTAAATTGTTATTTAGTGTTTAAAAACTTCTGCTTCAGTGTTCAAACTTCGCATATTTATTTTGACATTTATTGAATGTCAAGCTATTCAGTACTCATATTAACTTAATTAACATATTCTCCATACATGTATTCGGCGATTATATATTCTGTTACATATCTCTTGACATAATCTCATAAAATGGTGAAGAATATATTCTGTATCAGTATTTATACTCACTAATAACAGGCATCAAAATTGATGGATCTTGTAATTTAGCTTTTGATAGCATTGGCAGTACGTCGTCAAGGATTTCAGTTTTCTCCAGATTGTCGATAACCCTTTCAATGCAAGCCAATGCGTTTGCCTGCACCTGAAGCAAAGACTCTTCCTGATCATTCGGGAATATATTTACATGTCATCGCCAATCAATGATCCAAAATGGAAACAATGTCCCCATGAGATTACCACAAGAAGACCATATATGTTGGCGGCACAGATAAAATAGGGACCAAAAGCGAGTCAATAGTATTGCAGAAGCAGTGATACGAATACATGGAAATAAAGAAATATGCCTTTAAAAATTCACATATAGTTAACTCTCTTTGTTTTAATACTATGTCCGGTAATTTATATCCTTGTTACACTCTATTATTATAACATTCTCAACTATTATAAGGTTCGCTTGTTATCCTCTTTGTTCTAAAGGTTTTGTAAATGAAAAATTATCCGCTCAAGACATGTTTAACAACTTTATTTTTTCTATTAGACTTCAATTTATTTGATTCATACAAAAAACACAATTTGAGATAATTTCATATATAATTGACAAAATACATAATATTTTCTACATTAAATGAAGTGATTTAAAGAGAGTCTGCAGCTGAAGCTCTTTCTAATAGCACATATTTTTTCATTCTACTAAAAGTCTGGTTGTAATACTTTCTAGAAGTAAAATACTTGATATAAATGGAATTAAGATCTAACTGTCAGATAATGAGGTGAAATTATGCTGAGAAGTGATCCCCGGTTTACAACTATTAAAGCAAATGATAATATGTTAAATAATTAGCAAATGAACTCAGGATTAAGGAAATGTTAGTCAAATATTTTGAGAAGATTTCACATAACATTTAAAGAAGAATATAAATTGATAATTACAAACTCGCTTTGAACTAATCGAAAAGCTTTTATTCAAATTCAGTCAGTCATGACTATCCAATTATTTGTTTTAACGCCAATCAAAAAGTTTTGTAATTTTCAAAAAACAAATTTATCCCAAAATAATATAGAACATCGAAAATTTATCAATATTTTAAAATAATGATCGTTTTTGTATATATCTATAGAGTATTTCATGGGCTGCGATCCCGAAAACGGTTCAGTGATTTTATGATCTTTTTATATATATATATATAAAATAGAATTTGGTTTCAATAGAATAGTCGAATTTTAACACATCAAATTCAAGAGAAATGATGAAATTTTTATTATATGTCAGAATATTGACCACTTATATCGACGCAGACATCTATTCATCGACACGAAGATTGATAAACAATTTTCAGTGAATTTAGATTTTTATTAATACATTGTTGTATCTCCACGTGTGACTGCAATACTATGCATAACAAGGATCTTTTCATCGAAAAATAAATGTATGCATCAAAGAAAATGATAATTATCTTGACATATAATAAAAATTTCATTATTTCTCTTTAGTTTGATGTGTTTAATTTGATTATAAGCTGAATAATTAAAAGGCTATAAGTGTTTCAAATCCGGCTACTCTGTTGAAATACTCTATATATATTCTGAATTTTAATTATTGTAAATAGATCTGAAATATAAAATTGAATTTTTTTTATTTTTCAAAATCTTGAATTTTGGCCGGAATTTGTGAAGTTGAGCACAGATCTAATCATATATGGGAGTACTTAACCTAACAACTTATCAAACTTTGAAACGTTGGGTAGGAAACCATATCCAACTGTATAAACACTGTAATGCTTAGCGTTTTTGGTTTCTCGAGCCTGCATTCCTTTCTCCGATGCAAAGCCATTGTAAAATTTCAAATTACTTTATAAATTGGATTTATTGCTGATGATGAGAACTCAAGCTTATAGAGGGAAATATGAAATTTACAATATAAAAATGAGTCTCTCCTACCAATACTGAATTGAAACATACAAATAAGTCTTTGATAAAATTGTTTCACTCTCGAAATGGGCTCAAATTTGATATTCAAGATCTAATTTCAATAACGTTTCAGAAAATGATGATAAAATGAATGGGCCTTTTTCGGGACTGCAGTCCAATTTGTGAGTCTACTAAGCATTTACTCCTACTCAATGATATTAAAGGGGTTATAGATTAGTGTAGTGTCGATCATATGACTAATACACGACCCTTTGCGTCGGGTCGCTCAGTGGCTCAGGTAAGGCTCGAACCGATAGAGAACTTTCGGAGCTTTGGCTAATATAAGAGTTAAATGAAGTCTTTTCGCTGAAGAATGAACGTCAACTGCAACCGAATGAATGGAATACAATAGCGATATTCTTAAATAGTGAGCTTAGATAAAACATCAGTGCGTCAGTACGTGCATTGTTAAGGAAATATAAAATACGCCTTCAATATAGAGTTGAAGGCACACTGAACATAAGCTTTGAGTGCATGGGTTTGATTAATTTGCCACTTTATTTAATGTAAGGTTCATTAAAATACCTTAACACCACAATTATTCTCGAAGATTTGCTTCGTTTTGGGTAAAACCATTTTTCTGATTGTTGCCTCATCCAAATGATCAATCACTTGAGCCACCGCTGATAATGCTGCGCACTATTAGTAGAATACAATAATAATATTTCATGTAATATTCGTTTCATTTTTCAATATTGCATAATAAATAAAATCAAGAAATATCTTCGGATCATGTTTCAAGTTTGTAATCGAAAATTTCAAAGAGAAAGAGATTCCATTATATCTAAATTATTTAGTTTGTAGTTCACATTATTTGAGTTATTCGGTATTCAATAATTGAAAGAATGATTCATTAAATTTAGATTAGAACAAATAGCTCTATAAAGACACATTAGACATGCTCCAAAAATAACTAAGATTTTAAAGTTGCAAATTGTCTTCACAATCATTAAACGCACACTTACTCTCTTATAGCAGTTCTTATAGTTGTCAATACTTTCAGGCCTAATAGCTATTTAGTTAATAATATTTTGTTAATTATAAAATTCCACTATAAGTTTCTTAATCAAAAACAAAACAAAGCTTTCATTTAATGGTTTTAATAACTAGAATTCATCCAAATTTCTTTGAGTTTGAATAACAAAAATTTATGCATTTAATTCAGTTGAATAATCCTAAAAATTCTAAGTTAAAAATGCCTTATATATTGTGAAAGTGAAGTTCTAGAAAATAACGAGACTATAACTCGTGCAATAGTTAATGAGTTCTGAATTTAAACGGCGAAAGACATGCAAATGATAATGAAATAATTTTTCGACAACAATGAGATTTTTGATAAAAATAGATGACAGACGAACTGACTCAGAGAAGTAGGAATTTGGTTGTTGACTGATATAAAGAATTGTAATGATAAGAATGCAATAATAAGTTTGATAAGACTCTCTTTGTATTCATAAATCCCTTCAGCGACTCAATAATTCAGAAGTACTGCATCTGAGATTTATGAAACTTAAATTTTAAATGCGGTTTTGTATTGATTTATACTTGAATTGAAGCTAAAAAATACATTATTTTTTTAATACTGTGACTTAACAAACTCGTTAAAATAGCGGAAAATGGTCTTAAGGCTCACCTGAATTTGAGGTGTAGTTGAATCGAATGCATTGTAGAGCATCGGTAAGACATCAGTTTTTAAGTCATTTTTTTGTGTTTTACTAATCAATACATCAATGTTTTCCAGAAGAGTTACTGTGGCCTAAAGAAAGAGAAGGTAAACTTGGAAATGTTGCTGTTGTTGAATTTCGGATAAGCCTTCGCTGAAATAACATTCATCTATCAAAAGTGTGGCTCTTGTTTCGTGCCACTGATACCAACGGCAAACAAATAAACATTTATACAAACCTGAACTGACTTTGGCATGAGAAATATACTCCGAATGAAAGGAAGTATTATGTCCTGATACTCTTCAGTTGAAGATTCTTCGATCATATATATAATGGGTTGTAACGCTGCCGCTAATACCTCTGGGCTTTGAAGTTCAGCATCCATTGATGGCAATATGTGTTGGCACCACATTTTCTTTAATAATAAATGCAACAATAAATATCAAAATAACTTATATGCAAACAAAATAGATTAATTTCAAGCCAAATGTAAAGCTAATGCGTTTGGATCAATAGAGCATGTAATGCTCTTTTACTCTACCTTTGGTATGCTTGATAGTGCGCCTTTCAAGTTATGATAAAAGTTTGATTTGTGTGTGGAATCTTTCATTTGGATCACATCAAGATATTGAAGAGCATGAACACCCGAGTCCATGAAATATTTGATCTGCAATAAGAAATCTTTGTCAACATACTTTTGTAACAATATCTCTCATATACTGATCTTCGCATTGAACTAACATTTTCTTTTGTTTCCATTATTCTCGTATAAGTAATAATGAATAACATAAATATACGATTAAAATCAGCTCAAAGAACTGAAAAGAGTTTGACTTGTTAAGACCGTCATGTCATAAATAAATTTCGTATAAATTATTTCAAGAGATTTAATAGAAATGAAGTAAAACAAATGTTACATAATTTAGATTATGAAATAAGCTTTCAAATGATAGAGTTTATATATTACAACTGTTTAAATACTGTAAACATAATATATTTGCATAGTTTTGAAATCAATAACTTATTGAAAATGGGCTTTTATGCCGAACATCGAAACACTCTATTCCTGAGGCAGAAAAGCCGAAACTAGAAAAATATCTTTTGAGAACATCTTAAAGTAAGCTCTTAAGTGATGAATGATTTATGTAAGTTTTGTAAGTCTGAAGATAGTGTTGTTTCATGTTAATTTAAGTTAATGAGTTGAGGTGATGTTAGGTGGCATGCGATAGCACTTTCGGCATGAGTCCAATACCTAATTCTGAGAAACCTCTGAACTATGTTTGAGAGACTGATGGATAACTATGAAATATTGAATATCCCTGTGGAAGCCATGAATGAGTGATTTCAGGGATTGTTTGAACAGAATTGAGTGTGGGAAAATTGGTTGTAAAGGGATTTCTCTATATTTGACTTTACAGCCTATGTAAATACTGATTATGCATTCCTTGCTTTGGCTTTCCTGCCATCAATCATTAAAAATTGGCCTCTTGTTGGAGGAAAATTGCTTCTTAATACTGCAAATTATTACTGAATCAATGTTCAGCTTTACTTCTATTAACATTAAATAATGTTGTGAGCGAACTGTATCCTTATCAGAACAACAAGTTTTTTTCAAGCCTTAGATATTACATCAACTATATTACTAAAAATGGATGTCTTTCTAACTTATATAAAGTTAAGAATAGTATAAGCGATAGCATTCTTGGTTACCCAATAAAAACATTACTGTAAACAAAGTATTTCCTCAACTTTTCTATAAGAAACTACTAAAAGCAGATTCAATCCTGCTTTTGGACATACAAGTCAATAGTATAGATAATATAATTACTATTTATTGTTATATTTAATGGATAGTAACATTTGAATTAAAAACTTCAAATTGTGAGTCTTTATAAAGTTATAGTCATTTACTTATTCATTGAAAAAGTAATTCTTAAGACTTCATTAGTCTGTCACTACTTTTTATTAGCTCGACTTTTCTTTTAATTTATGTGTCTATTGAGAGTTGAACAGTGACTAAATCGGCACTATATTTCCAAATCCTAATTCCCGGGTCATTTAGATTGAGCCAAAACTAAATGAATTACTTAAACAAATTTTTCGCTTCTAAATACATTCAAATTACAGTCACAAGAATTAACATCGAATCAAGTGTTACAATACATTAAAAGTAAAGTTATGAATTATTCAATATGCATTCATTATAGTTTTATTTTTAATCCACAAAATTTATCATAATTTATATATGAAGTACTGAACATCACTTTAAGGTCTCAAGAAACTAATGATAAGGCAATCTGAATGTCTGATTGATTGCAAGCAATAAAGTCTCAATGTTTTTACACATTCATTTGACTTTTTGGAAGACAATTTATTTCGATGATTACATTTAAATAAATTTAAAATTTAAAATAGATTTCAAATAAATTTAGTTTAAACAATTTTTAATGATTTAATTTGAAAAAGTCATTTGAAAGAAAATTCATATTTTACAAGCCTTTACAATATTCTTCCGCTCATTAATTTGGGGAAAAGTTTTATAAAATCGAATCATTATAATTTTCGATCGATCAAAAGCCGAGTTATTTTTGCTTAACATTATTTTGAAGCGATAATAATTTTCTAATATTATATCATTTTTAAGAAGAAATTGCCTAAACTTAAAGGTGATATATCTAAAGTTCATGTCCTCTCCTCATGAGAAATTTATGAGGAAGATCTGAAGACAATTTCCTTTTGAAACTCATTGAAATTTTTGGTTTAATATTAAAAATTCGCGTCAATTTATATCAATGAACTTGGCTTTCAATAAGCCAAAGGTTATACATAGAGCCATGTATGAAGGACAGGAAGTACGAATGTATCAACTCTTTCAAGAATGATCTCTTATTTCAGTATTAGCTCATATGGTATTTAGTGTGAGTTGAAAATAGTTTTGCAAACATGATATTCTCCAATAATATTGAAATTCCGGAAGTAATTAACTCAAACAAGTGGAAGCTTTTGACAAGAATCATAACTCATTTTTGAAAATGGTTAATTTATAACAATGAGCTTCATGAAATCAAATTTTTGAAATACATTCAATCATAAAGAGTGTCAATCAATTATTTTGAACTCTTGAAAAGTTGAATTTAAACAATTAACCGACAGATAAGACTGTGAAATATATAATTATCCAGTGATCTGACAATTAGAGCTAAAAAGTACAAAAAGACCCTATTAAGCTGACTGGACTTAAAATAGCCTAACCCTTGAAAAGAATATAATAATAAACATAAGCCTAAAGTGAGCTCAAAACTGTTCCTTAAATAGTATACTTACTCATAAGAATACTCAATAAAGACACGAATAACAAGTCATAGCTATAAAACATGGTTTGTTGAGTTTCACTCTTTTCAAAGTGAAAGCAAATGTATCGAAAATTCTGAACGTGAGCTCACATAAAATTATTTATATCATAGAACATGAATAGCTTATCAATGAATCTTACCATTGAGAAGTTCTGTGAATTAGGTCTTCGTCGTGGGTCAATCTCAAGTAGTCCTTGAAGTGGTTCTTGCAGATGATGTGGTATATGATCAAGTATTTCATGAGTATGATGTTCGAGCTAATGAAGAATATCATAATAAACTTGCAAACTTATGTCTAACTTATTAATATAGCATTTGTAACTTTACTTTAATATCTTTATCATAATAACTAAGAATATCAATAATCTTCGGTAAATATCATTAAAAGTTAGTTACAGTTAAACTTCTAATTCTAAATTACTTCTAATTTAAATCTTCTTATAATCAGCTCCTTTTCGAAGCTCTTACTCAGTGTACTTTTTTAATAAGCTTAAGCTTAGCTTAAAAATTAGTCTCACATAAGGATGGGACAAGTGTAATTACGAGAATATTACACGTAATTTTACGTCATGTTACACCAAATTACTAAATTTTACATCTATTTTGCATCTATTTTACAGTATTTTACAGATTCTGCGTAATATTACGGGTAATATTATGCGTAGTATTATACTCAAAAAGATTTTTACGCGTAATATTCCAACCCTAGTCTCACATCACTATGAAATATTTATTGACACTAAACCTACACACTTTGAATTAGTTTAAATAGATAAATGAATTTCATCGATAAAAACTTGAGTTTCTTCATGAAAATATAGTGTTGAATCGTTGAACAATTATTTTGTTTCATGAAATAACTAACTGTTCAGTTGCTGTGATTTATAGATTGAATTTATAGTTTGATGTCTTTTTGAAGGAATAAAACGGCATTTGTGATCAAATATGATTGGCTTGATTTAAAGATTTATTTGTTCATGAAAAGTTAAGATGAAACTTTTGAAATGAATAAAATACAATAATGCTATAATATAGTTAATATGAAAATATTAATTGATTTTATTATTATCTAGAGTTACAGCTAATAAGCTTTCATATCATGCATCGATGAAAGCTATTACATCTAAACTTATATGACTAACCGCGTCGAGTTGTTTGCAATAGTTTGAAGTGCTGAGATTGGCTTCAA
Organism: Camisiidae sp.; assembly: GCA_034696325.1. NCBI lineage: Eukaryota > Metazoa > Arthropoda > Arachnida > Sarcoptiformes > Camisiidae > Camisiidae sp. Next base: position 17,431 of record JAQFZT010000721.1, read on the forward strand.
CTAGTGATCTCCCATTATTGTATAGGCTTGCAATCAGTAGTCCAAGAGAAAACATATCACTCATAGGACTACAACTAGATGCTGTTTGAACTTCAGGAGCTGTGAAATCCAAGTCTGGCTGACCCATCTTTGGTAACTTTGATGTGAAAGGTTGGCATGGAATCGGTGTCTAGAAATTGTTAATTCAAATAATAATATAATTTTTTCAAATAGAAAAGTCAATAAATATGTGATGTGAATCAAATAGCAAAAGACTTGGAACACACTTCAGTAGCGGAATTAAAATCCTGTGAAAATCCAGTTATAAATACAAGTCATTCAAGTCATAAATACATGTTCAATACAGTGAAGCATGAGATGAAACTACTCTTAATTCGCTTATCACAAGCCAAATCCAAATTGAAATCAAGTCATCAAATAATTTCGCTCTATCGAAATCCAAATTAAGTCAAATTAAATTTTTTTTATGAATATTCAAATTCATAATTCAATTCAATATTCATACGATATTCAAATTAAGCAAAATTTCAGCTAAAATGTCAAATTGATTAATATGAAGTCGAATGATTTGAAAATGAGAAAAGTTTGGAAACCATTTTTCAAAAATAATTTTAAATACTTTCAATTTCCTTAATTAATTTTGATTAATTTAATCATTTTAATGGATCAGTTAAATAAGGTTTCTTCAAAAACTTTATTTGTTTTAATAAAAACATGAATTATTTGCTTTCTAAAAGTTAATTTTGTTGTGTTATTAAGAACTGTATAAATAATTGAAATTTTGATTAGTGAAACCATTTTGAATCCGTACGATTTCCGGAATAGTAAATGCATGTTTTTAATTCCCCAATTGTACACTTTGCCACTCAAATAATTTATAGAGCAATAGTAAGATTTCTGAAGTTTATATATAAGACACATTAGTACTGCTCTCCTGTTTGCTGTATTGCCGAATATATTGTATCTATTATTTGCAGTATTTGCACTTCGAATGCTTGTGCAGTTTGAAAACGCAGCTAAAGGGCAACAAACAACCTCTTTCTATTACATTCTTGAATAATAACTTAGTGGCACTTCTAATGTTGTAAAATATATAATTTCTTAACTTTATCATTCTAAATTCACAAATTTTTACCATGTTCAAATTCATTGTAGCCATTTTTGAGAAGCAATTTTCGTTACTTTTCAACATTTTTACTTTATTAGTCTTTTAATGCCTATTGATGTTTATTGTTGTCTTTATGTGGTTGAAAACTGACATTTCAAAAAGAATAAGACCGATATTCAAAGCTTCAAGCTTTGAATAAAGAGATTAAAGGAGAAAAATTTGTTTGAAATACTTTTTCATTAGAATTCGCCAAAAGCTTATTTTTATTCGCTTTCTCTAATTTGTTTCAGTTCTAGCATTTATTCAGTGCTTCACTACTTTTAAGTCTATATTACGATTTATAATTTATGCTTTAATTTATAAACCTTTGAAAGCGATCCAATTATAAAGATGAAAGACTTCAAAATTCAATTTCTGGAGTTTCTTATTATATTTCTTTATTTTGAATTTTCTCCTGAATAAATAATATTTAAAAATAGTAATAAATTCTTTGAAAACTCTTTTAAAGGTATAACAAAAATATTTTCTATACTATGCATGGAAAAAGTACTCAAAACTTTCATTAGAGAATTGAGTTTTGCAGAAATAAAAGCTAAATTATTTATCAAATGTTAACCTTAGAGACCACTAAACCTATTCTATTTTAATAATACAGCAATTAGTTATATGAAATTAATACACATAGCATTTGAAAAATTGTATAAAATGTAGTTTCTATATAGGAGTCAGTTATTTATGTAGTAAATCTTCAATAGAGTTGATTTCATTCAAGTTAAAGGGAATAATAAAACATTCAAATTGAATAACTCATAATAATACACACCCTCTTAGGATTGAGTGAAAGGAAATTCTCATGTGTAATTCTTATCCTAATTTTCATGTTGAAATTTCAAAGAGAATAATTTTAACATAACTTATATTAATCGGTTACACCTAATCAGTCAATCCTAAATTGTTTTAATTAGTAAACCCAAAGGTAGCTCAACCCAAATAATAATTAACGCCTTTATCATTAAACAAAATAAGCTTTTTATTCATTTCAATCTCCAAAACATTATGTTTTTATTTTTTGTTCCTCATGTTCCCCATGTATGTAATCAAACATTGAGAAAATTTCAATTTCATATTTCAATCAATCCTTCAATTATTATTAATGATGTTATCATTGAAATTGAATCTCAAAAGGGAAAAATCATAGTATTTATTGGGATTAATCGATCCGATAGTTTTTCATAAACTATTCACTACAATAGTAAAGGTCTTCAAATACAAAGTCTGTTGCTTACAGTCGTAGTCGAAGACTCAATGGTAGTAATGAAAATAGATTTTTAAAAAGTTAACTTCCAATTTACAATCGATTTTTAAAGTCAATTTTAAAAGTCAGTCACTTTTTGATGAATGCTTGAGTTCGCGATTAACTTATTTCAAATTTATTTCGACAAAATTTGATTCAGATATGATGTAAATTCAAAGGCTTTATAACTCGTTTATTACATTTTGAATTGAGATTTAAATTAATGAAATTTTGGTATTTTTGGTTGGAATATCGGAGAGAATTTGTAGTTTGACATTATGGAGTTTCTTATAAAAAAGAGTGTCTTTGAAATTTAGTGCATCACTATTTGAGTGGAACTTGTTTTTGGAAAATTCACTGAATGAAGTTTGATATACTTCGCAGGAAAATGCAGTAGAAATGAGTGTAAATAGAATTAAGAGCTCGCGAGTATGATAACAAATCTACTTGAAGTGATGAACAACAAAAAGGCGCTGCTCTACGCAACTCTAATTAATCACAAAATCCTTTTAATTTAAGATAGTTTTATACTAAAGTCTAATATAAGTCTATTTTTGTCGTAAGGATTTTCATGGATTTTGTTTGATATGACAATTCACATCTTCAGAGCTAATACTCTTTTTCTCGACACAATTCTCTAAACTTATCTGCTTTCAGATATTTTAAAGACTAATGATTAAAGCTTAAAGTTGTTTTATTACTTTTTATTTAAATTTTGCTTCTTTTTAGTTATTCTGATTTGCAATTCAATAAAAAAGAGTCAACTTCATAAAGCCAAACAATCAACTTTAGATCTTTTACATTCTATACTGGTTTCTACTTAAGCTCAAACCCCAATTCAATTAAGTTAAGATTATTCTCTTTCACCAAAATGATGAAAACAATTCTTGTTTAGTCAATAATTAGCAAAATAAACATTATTTGTTGTTCTATCAAATAAGTTATACTGTGTTTGTTAGTCTTATACTAAACACTGACAAATATAAGCTTAATTCGAGAGTAGCTTTATTAAAGGTGTGCCACATCATTAGCATTAAATTTTTTTTCAAAACTGTGACAGTTTTTCACACGTATTGTAAAAACATGATAACTTATTGTGATATTAAACTTACTATAAGTTTATAATAATTTGAAAAATGA
>JAQFZT010000722.1:0-20966 GCA_034696325.1 Camisiidae sp.
TTAGAAACCAACAGAAATAAATAAATGAATATAATGAAGGCAGAGGTGATGAGAATTTAACTTTGAAATTTTCAATATTATCTACAACTCTTGTTAGTGAAATGTGTTGTTGAAAGTTAATGAGTTAATAAAGTCGGTCACTAAAAATCTCACCCTTTGCTTAATTTGCTTTCTTTTTCTTTGAAAAACCTTCGCACAAACTCTTTGTTCATGAATAATAACAATGAGACACTTGAAAAATAACAATAAGAATGTATTGAAATACTAGAAGATGTAATTATTCGCTAAATTCTTGCTTTACAATCATCACCATTCAAATTAGTTTATTATATTCATAGTCTTATAATTTAAATATGCAATACTAGGGCTAATCCTGATGAGAATTTTTTGTTATTCTTTCAATCAGATAGTTTGCAAAATTACATCCTTTAAATCATTGAAACGAGTGATAAATATTCAATAGATGTTAATTTTTGAACAAATACTTGAATCCAACTTATTTGAATTTCTTATTCAATTTCCTTTGCGATTTCAACCAAAATCGTATATCATTTAGTTCTTCGTCTCTTCTTTTGTTACCTTAAGATTATTTATTAATCATTATTGTTATTTACCTTGTTTTTAATTGTGTGATTTTACAAATCTGCGTGTCTGACGGCCGAATCGTGAACAGTATAACAAACAGTACAGTACAGTATTGAAATAGGGTAAATAACATTAACTGGTAATAAAGCTTACGTGCAATTAATACTTTCAAGTTTTACAATACAATTTTATGTGCCAGCAATTTATCCAAAATTATTGATGTTACGTTAGCATATATTTAATAAACAAACAATTAAATTTGTTTTGTAGTTACAATTATTCAATCAACTTATACAAGTATAAATCACTTAAATTAGCACAAAGTTAGCCAAACTGACAACTTTTATTTGTCTCTAAAATTTATTTATTTGTCTCCTCGATTGGAGTAATTTTTGCTGTGAAATCGAGCAATAGGTCGAAATCAACAATCGGGCTCTAAATCAACACTTTAACTTTGCATTTAAATTCATGGAATTGATAGGACAGTCAAATTGATTTGAGCTCCAGGAAGAGAGTTTACCTGAGATATAGGTGTTTGTGTCCCATATTCGTGATGAAGATTTCTAGCATATCCATCAGATAGTGCAATAAGTAGTGGGGGGGCTTTTGGGCATCATGTAAGGGATCATTGTTTACAACTAAGAAGAAAATATTATCAATAAATAATTTAATACTGCATTGTTTTTTATTACTGCATTATTTGCTTTTTTCAATGGAAGCTAAAACCTAAATCATTTATAATTTATATAATTGCATAAAAGGTCACATTCATAGACTTTCGAAATACAAATAATTTGATTTGAAAAGAGATAGCTTTATTTGATAACTTATTTTAAGATGAAACATATGATAATGAGATCAGTGTCTCAACAAATTTAAGTTTATGTTAAAATGACTTGTGCTGTGCAATTTTGAAAATATTTTCAACATTGATTTGAGGAAAAGGCAATAAACATCCAACAACTTTTAGAGAGAAGGGTTATTTAATTGGCATTTGAAGTTCATTCAGGTTTGATAACTATGAAATAAACTCGAAAGTTCTATTACTTTTAATCTCATTTAAAGTTCATGTTTTCAAATCAAAGTGTGAGCTCTTTTAAGAGCAGTAATAATACTTTAGTTTCATTGTGAACCTCTTGGTATTTATATTCATCACAAGTTAGATAAAAAAGTTCGAATTTATTGACAAATTGGTGTTACAAAAAGGTTTCACTTAATCAAAAATTAAAGTTATGAACTTATTTGAATAGAACTGAATGTTTTATTACAATTCAAATTGACATTATATTGCTTTGAAAATTTATGAATGCTATAACTTGCTAAACATCTCTCCTATTAAAGACAATCAGCATTCAAAACGATAGTTAAGTTAGGCTTTAGAGTGAGAGCTTGTTTATTCAAAACAAATAAAAGCTATATTTGACAATAAGTTTGGGTCAGATAAAAAGGTTAACTTTTATCACTGAATTCGAATTCAAAAAAAGATTCAACTGATCATTAATTCATCAATAACAAGGAAGTAAAGATTGTAATACATAAACTTTATAAACGGACAAAAGAGAGAAAATGAATGATGAAATAGTATGTGATGTTAAAATGTTGTTTCACTAAATATTAGTTTATTAAAGCACTGCAAGGGATTGTATGTGTTGGACCCAGATTTCACGTTAGTGACCCTCATCATTGCGTCCTTAAGCTTCGTTTGATTGATCTGATGGCTGCAAACTAAGTGAACTGTGCACTTTTCCCATGTTTCTCAAATGCAACAACTATTTCAACTTTGATCTAATTTCAAATCTTTTATCAATTTATTCATTATATTTCATTAATTATTCCTAAAGTAACTTTTAAAATGGTTTCAAATTTGAATTTATTCTTTCTTTTTGTTCGATCAGTCTTTGAAATTAATAACTTCAGAAAAAAAAATTTCCATCTATTTCTTTAAAAATTGTCGAAAAAAATGAATAATCAATTGCTAATTATTCAATGGGTTATAAATTTTGTAAAGAAAATGACAAATAATAAAATTCTCGAATGTATTATTATGAACCTTTACTTCAAAACATACATTATGCAAAGGACTTAAGGTTAGCTCTCACTCACATATAATTCACGCACTGTTACTAAATGATGAGCTCGAACTCAACCTTGACATTCCTACATGAACACTTGCGATGGATTCATGCAACCATCAAAGAGAGAGACTGCAGTATGTTTGAAATTATAAGATAGACTTTCCTGATACTAGAAAATCCTGTGTTCAACTTTTTAAAAATTGTGTTTGGCTGAGAGGAGAGCCTCTCAAAGATCACAGCCAACAGCTTTAAAAGAGCATAATTTAATGAATCGTCAATTTAATTAGAACAAAATTTTTATTAAAAGCTTTCCCAAAATAAGTAGGCCTGTTATTGAAACTTTTATCAATTTCATCTTTGGGAATGCATTAAAGCCGAGCAAAAGCCCATTTCGATTGAATTTGGTTTCAATTTTTACTCAATTATGAATTATTTTAAGACATTATAAAAAAATTTTAGAAAGTTTATGTTTATTATTGCCCTTTTAAGAAATTTCTGTATCCTGTTCTGGTCTAATATTTTGAAGTAAAAATAATGAATGATTACCCTCAGTATTAAACTATCTCTTATATCTTTATATGCAATCATAATGATGAGCACACACTATATTCAAGTTCGAAGAAATTTCGTTTTGAGGTTAAGCTTGTCTTGTATTGTTCTTAAGGATTTATGAAAAAAATGTTATACCAGTGCATTTACTCCCATTTGTTTCTGATCCTGGATCACAACTTTCAATATTTCCAATCATACTTTGGTCTCATAAGAAATCATAGAAAATCTAGTCGGCACACATACGTCAGAAATGAATATATGAGAAATGTATATTAGAATGTATGTGTATATAAGAAATGATAGCATTTATTGCAAACTAAAACTAATTGATTGCTTAAATGTTATTTTAAACTAATTGGTCCTTCAGTTGTCAACTTATGTTTGTTTTGAAGTATATAAATTATAGAAGCTTTGTTCGACCAACTGTAAGGTAACAAGAGATTTAGCTCATCGTTTATCTTTTTCAAGCTCATAACAGATCATTTTGAAATATATAAAAAATATTTTTTTAATCACAAACGTGAACTCTGAAAATATTTAAAAACTTTCTAAAAAAATAGTAAGCATTTTGTTCTTTTGAAAGTAATTCAGTTAATATGAATGATCCATAAAGTTCTCTTTGTGTGCATTAAACTATTTAGAAATGTTGGTTAACTCAATCACATCAATAAAACTTCACTTTCTTAAACATGAATATTTTATTTACTCAATATTTGAGTTAAACTTTGATTGTTTATGATGAACAGATATGCAATCATTCAATAGTGTATTCAACATAAGAATAAAGTTCTTATTAACCTATTATATAGTGATCTAAAAAATTTGGGATTTGTTTAAATTATAAGTATTACATATTATTCTCTTCTCCCTTTTTCTTTTCGAGATTTCGTGTCTCATATTTTTGACGTCATCACTGGTGAAATTGCTTTGCGTCTCACTTAACATATCAATATGTATAATAGCTTGGAGTTACTTTTCGAGATTACGCAATGGATGTGAGAACCAGTGCTCCCCATATAAAGCATAGTAGCATAACATTTACCTGTAATGTCTGAAACAACAAAAACAAACTATTTCTTATTAAATAGTGAAATACTTTCTTAGAATTTGAGTGTTATTCTGTTGATCAATTCTGATGCTTAGAAGAGCTCATCAACTTTTTTCACATTAATTAATTAACTAATACTATATAAGTAGAAAAATATTGACTATTAGTTAATCCTAAAGCAAAACCCACTTTAAAAATAAGTTTGAGTTTAAGAGTTGGAGGAGAAGGCGATTTGTATGAATAAATCAAAATAAATATGAACTATATTTGAATCTGGGAATCATTTTTCACTGTAAATAATTAGTTATTAGAAAGTTTGTTCTTGCAATGATGCTATACATCTACATATGTTCTCTTAAAGAGTCATCAATTAAGGGATGGATGCGATGGTTTTTCTCAACCTTTGAGTAGATTTTCCTTAGAATTCCAGAATTAATAGTGAATATGTTATATTTTTGTGAAGTCATGCTTCATTTCAATAATGGAATAGACAGTGAAAATTGTTTTTACCATCACTTATTCATAGTTGTATTTATTATTATTATAAAATAAGTTATTGTGAAGCAACTTATTCTCAATAAATGGTTAGGAAACGCATGCGTCAAAACTAGTTTCTCTAAGAAATCTCCACCTAAACTTCTTTTTGAGGGCAACACCAATTTTCTTCATATTCAGGCACACCATTAGATTCTAACATTTACTTTGAAAGTACTCCGCGCTCAGCAAAGACAGTGTATCAATGAGTTTGTGTAAAAGTTTTTCAATACATGCACTCTTTCAAGACATAGTATAAAAGTTTTCATAACTTTTTTCTCAATCATTTTTTCATAAGTGCCAAAAAAGTTTTTATGGCATTAACTCGAAAAGTGTTGTTGAAGATCAACAATTGTTCAACTTTTGGTTAACTATTAAAATGTAATATAAATTATTGTTTTTTATATCGAATTTTGCAATATTTGATTTCTATTTTCACTTTTTTGAATTATTGAGTGCTCTCTGTTTGCTTATGTGCCAAAAGCTTGAGAACTCATATGAAGTGATAAGTGATCGACTTTTTTGTTTATCTTTTGATCAATTAAATCAAAGATAGAGTTCGATTCGTACATCTAAGCTCTCGAAGAATTTTGAGTTTGTAAATAGTGTAAACTTTTAAAAGCCAAAGATTAGTACATGTCGAGTGTAGTCGTTTCCAAATGGTATTGCAGTAACACTTTATTGTATTGCCATTCATCAGGATTGTCACCTCATTCTCATTCATTCTTCTCAAGTTTAAAAGAGAGAACATAAAAATAATAAAAAAGAAGAATTGAGAGACTGCCTGTGAGGAGTGTGTCTTATATTTATGTATAGAGTTGTTGTGAAATAGATTTGATTCTTTCATTCTTCTCTACAGTTTGTATTTTGATTTAAGCATTATTTATAGTCTCCACTCAACTATACTATTCAATACTCAATACTATACAAGACCAGCACTTCTAATATCAGTCTATATAAAAAAGAGAAACTGTTGCATGCATTAAAAGTTGAGAAGAGCCACGCCTCGCATGCCTTTCTCTTTTCTATCTTCTATCGTGTTGTGCCACTGAAGAGAAACTTAAGCCATCAAAGACTTAAAGTGCGATCGACTCAACTTAACTATCTTCAACTGAGCAAGTTTTTTAAGCGTAAGTTCACGTCCGTTTCAATAGAATATTTTTCCAAACCTCCAGACCTGAGGACTAGTAGTAGTACAATATTTCTCAGAGTTTTTATTACTCGCATCAGCAAAACATTCAATCAGAAAGAAAAAAGAGCCAATAATAGAGAAAGTGAATTGAAAGAAGAATCGAAAATTAGTCTGATGTATGCCTAAGTGCAGAATCTCTCTCTCTCTCTCTCTCTCTCTCTCTCTCTCTCTCTCTCGCTTTTCTTTATTGAATAGCTATTGACAAATGGACACTTACTGGTAAATCTACTAGTTTTATATCCTTTTAAAGTAAATTGCAGCCCAACGCCAGCACAAGTGCATAACATTGTATTGAATACGTTTTTAGTTACTTCGCTGCAGGTTATCTCAGAGTCTCTCCCTCTTTATTTTTTTGTTCTCTTGCTTTCATTATTACAGAAGTATTTGACTTTACGGATCTCTTCCTTCAATGGACAGACACGAGCAAAACAGAAATAATAAAATAATTATATAAAGAAAGAGAAAGAGAAATAGATTCAAAATTACTACTACTGAACTTTTACTATTGAAATTACTAACTCAGTGGCCAGAACTTTAAATCACAATAGCGATGACCACACAAACACACAATACATTAATTTATTTTTTCTAGTCGGGAATTCACCGGAATTTTTTGAGAATCTAAGCTTTTGAGTTAGAATTTTAGTATTTTTTCTTGTTGTGAAAAATTATCATGATCTGTTTGAAAAATAATAATCCTCCACCCAATGGAAGCTCTTCATCTCATGTAAGAGTAAAATTCCTTACTGTTTATTTCCATTTTTTTCACAAACTTTTACTCTGGCATATATTAATGCTCAAAATGTTTAGGAGTTATACTTTAGGTTAGTAAGTTTCTCCAGATGCCATCCCATGGCTTAAAATTTATTTCTAACTCATATTTAAAGTTATTTTTACTTTAGATAAATAAACTCCACAATCGATAATAATAATTTAGAATACGTGCCAACATTTTTTCCTTATACGTAAAGCATATTTACTGGTAATTACTCTACCTGTACTGCTCTGAAACTTTATGTTGTTTATCACATTTTTTGTCATTCTACTCACTTTTTTCTAGATAAACATATAAATGATTTTTCTAATAATTTTAATCTTATCATTTCAACAATTCGCCTTAATCTCAAAAAATTATTTGTTCATTTCTTCCTTATTAGTAAGCAATTACCTGTTAATGTTGTTTTCATTGTCTCGACTTTTTAATTGCATTAATAAATAACATTTGATTCTATATAATGACGAGTGATTTTTCTTATCATAAAATATTAAGGGAGCAGTAAAGTGTTTACCGGTATTGTAATTCTTGTTTATTTATGTGATGGTATAGTTTCCACGCTTTAATCATGCGAATCAAATAAAAAACATGTATACAGAGTGTGGTTTTTACCGATATTAGTTTGTATTAAAATAGACATTAATAGTGACTGTGGCCACAGATGAGAATATAGATAAGGCAATAATGATAAATGCCATGAGTCTCTCTTTTCTGACAATGTTACAGAAGGGCAATAAGTTACTACTTTTAAGTAACTAAAACATTCGGGGATAACATTTTCGCAGACATCACTAGACGTCTATTTGGCTATCAATAAAGAACTTTTAACTGAGTATTCATGTCGAAAAATATAGACAATTTTTTACAAAATTGCATTTAGTGGCAGAAAAGCTTTTGAAGGTTATTTTTGCATTATTTTCTGACTATTTATTACTTACCTAAATGTCAACAAAGCTAGTTTTGTTCTCCTTTTGTCTATCATATTAATGTATTGAATTTGACAAGTGAATGAGCTCACGAAATAACTGAGACACGCACTCATGACTTCCACTGCCTTTTTCTCATTTCGTTCTCTATATATGTCTCAAACAGAAAATTGTTTAATTTTATAGCACTACTCAATACAATCTATATTAGATAAAAGGGCTCCTCTGCCAGAAAAACAATTTATTGTGGCTTATTGTGAGAATTTGCGAGATTTATTTGCATAACTTTTCTCCGATATAACAATCTTTTCACTTTCCAAATAAGTGTTTATTATGTTAAGCTATATATTCTCTAAGTATTAACTAAGAGTTTTGTTTTCCAAAAGATCGCATTTATTGGGAATGAAGTCTGGAAGTGAAATATAAGAAGAACTATGTTTAGTAACTTCGAGTATATTTTTCTTTCGTTAAATGCATTCAAACAAATCTTAAGTCATGAAATATTGGCCTTTATAATACATTTTGTGCAGTGTCAGTAAAAGAGGGGTGACTCGACTCCATTCAATCTCTGGTTCTTTTCTTTCTGGACGTGTAATTATTATTTCTCTATTCCAATGTTTTCCTTCTTCAGCCATAATCAGTACAAAAGTAAAAGATGTTTTTCATGTTAAACTCAGCTTTTTATGTGTTTAATGTTTATTTGATGCGTAATATATGAAATTACAATTTGAAGAAAAGCAAATCCAAATACAATTTGAATAATTTTTTGCTGAATTTTTAAATATTTAACGCTTAAGCGCTAAAAAGGTGTTAAACATAGAAAAACTACTTGCTTTCTTGATGAGACTAACACAAAAGGAATGCTCATAATCATAATCGTGGTCTTCAATTTTTCCAACTTGTCTAAATTCATAAATTCAAAGCCTTAAGCCATACATTGTAGTGCAGTATCATTTTTTCACTTCTCGGCCCTTTAGCCCCATTTCATTTCTTTCCCCAACCAATTGATGTATTTTTCATTTTCACGAGCTTTGAGACTTGGAAAGCCCAACTCAAAGCCCATTTCGCTGAATCTCAGATCGAATAAAATATGGAAACATAAGTAGTTACCTATGAGTTGAATGAGGCGAAACGGGATATTCATGTTTTTTGTTAACAAACTTTCAAAGTTCTGGCAGACGAACGGTTCATATCTTAGAAGTGAAGTAGCATTTCATTCTGGCAGCTTTTTGGGGTTAAAGGTTGAGCCTTTTGATGCTTTTCATGTCTCGTTGTCCAGTCTTATTTGGGATCTCAATCTGGCTTTCGTCCAAACTCTCACTTGAGCTTTGAAATGAATGCTTTTTGTATAGTCTGGACAAAGTTGAGATTAAGTCGCAGGTCTGCATGTTTTTACTTTGTTTTCTTTCCAAAAATACAATTTACTTTCCAAAATCTTTTAAAAATGTTTGCAACAACTTTTTTCACGCTCGAACAATATTCTTATTGACAACATATAACATAATTTTAATAAACTCAACTCATGTGCAAAAATTCTGGAATTTTAAACATAAATAAATCCATTTTTAGTTTACATTATCATCAGTAAAATATAATAATAAATAATAGATGAGTTTTAGTTAGGCTTTAGTAATAAGGTTTTGTTATTTAAATGTCGGAATTATTTGCCCAAAATTTTGATGAGTACACCCAAATATATCCTGATTGCTTCACTCAAACCCTGAGTTTGATTACTTACAAACTTAGTATTTCGTGCAGATGTTCAAAGTTGAAAGAATCAGAGATTCACTTGCAGGCTATGTATTGGAAACATTCACTCGATAGAAGTTGTTTTGCTGTAAATTATATGCATCTTAAAAGTGTTGTTGAGTTTTATAAGACGTTATGTCTCAACGACAGTGAAGTCGTTCATCCGCACCAAACATTAATTGACACCAAAATGTATTTCGACTCCGTATACTTTGAGCTCTTCCGCATTGCATACCATTAAGCATCTCAAAGCTGTCATAACTAAATGATATACAAGAATAAACCAGTAGACAAACTAAACACATATACTGTTATGCATTTGTAAGATATTCAGTCATGCAATATCTTATTTATCTAACCATAGCGTGGTATCTAATCTTCACTTTAGTCTGGTTCAAATCATAATACACTAAATACAATCTCGAATAATTTGGCTCTACTAACATTTCGTCACTCAATTCGATTCCATTACTTATCCAATTGGTAGAGATTTCGATAGTTCTCATTTCGAAGTTGACATTTCAAAAGCTTTCTAACTTTTAAATTAGATATTTTGTGTAAATATTCCCATTATAGCAATAATTGATTGATAAAATCTAATTTTCAGAGAATTTTCATAGTTTTATACCAAAAGTTTAAACTAATAAAGATCTGAAGATAAAAATAGTTATTTTCCAAATATCAACATAACTGATGACTTTTGCCATTAACTCAATGAATAAAATGTTGCTCAAGAAATAATATAAACTTATAAATACTGTTTATTTTATCAAGAAATGATTTGTTCGACTTCTATAACTTGGAAAACTTGATACTAAATTGAATAAAAGCGATTTCCGAATAACTTTATTTATGACAATATTATTAATCAAGAATAAACTATCTTTAGTGTCAGTTAAATATTACTGTTCCTGTTTGTTCAAGTGGTGTTTCAATGTTATTGCATTCAAGTATGAAAGCAATTATTGTGACATCGCATTAATTCCAGAAACTTTATTATTTGCTATTATTAATACTTATTCATTAATGTTATTTAAGTTGCAGTAGTTTTAGTTATCTAGTAATTATCTATAAACTCAATGCTACCAATAATAATAATAATGATAACAATGATCGATGTGCTCATAGTAAATAAGAACTCCTTTATTTAAATCTATAATTTTCTTTACAGTTGGATCGCATAGCACAGTATGACAAATATCTCTCACAACTGGTCGCAAAAACGAGTACAGATCATCCCGATTACACTGATATATGTCGTTCAGCTAATAAAGCAAAGACGGTGAGTGCACTCAAGACCTGTACTAATTTAACTTAAATCAACAACAAAATCATTTGTGAAATTTCATAGCTTTTGTCACAAGTTTTCCTGCTTTTTTGGCTCTCTTTTATTCCTATTATATTTCAGGAAATATTTTTTGACTCAATTTTTTATATTATTAATGTCTAACCTATTCAGATGGTGAAGCGAAGTGATACACGTCAGGAAGAAAGTGATTTGGATCGCATTCAAGAGTTATTTCCAAGTGATAACTTGAGACTTCACGAAACAGATCCATTATCACCGGTAAGTTAAACTCAAATCTTATTCAAGATACTATGAATTGGTTAAAAGTCATTCTATTGATTAAAGGCATTTAAGTTTATTAGGATTTAGAATCAAATTATGGAGAAAAGGAAATTCAACAGAATCTTAACTTTGTTGTCCTTATTACCAAATTTATAAAAATTTATTCAAAAAATCTTAGATAAAAAATAAGGCTAACTATTTAACTAAATTAATTTTAATTAAGTGATCTTTTATCTAATTTTTTTATTGCGTAAATAAATTTTGGTTAAATTTATGCCTTTTATTCGAAGCAAAAATTAAGAAATCTAATGAAATATTAATTATTTTAATTATTTTTCTTGAGATTATCTCATTAAGAATATTTTTTTCCATGAAATTCGCATATTTTATTCAAATTTTGGTAATGTTTTTGTAATTCATTTGCAGAGAAAGGGCTTACTTCGCAGTAAATCATTAGCCGCATCACGACTTCATCGAGCATTATCGGGAAAGTCACATAAAAGTGAAGTGTAAGTTCAAAAAAATTTCTCAACTATTAAACTTATTTTACAAAACAAAATTCTACACATGAACAGCACTGCCCTAAACTTACAACACAAATGTTCTTCATTTACATGTTTAAGCAATTTATATTTTAGACATAAAGAGAGAAATTAGTTAAATAAAAATTGCTAATAGTTTTGCTGAATTACCTTTTGTAAACTTATATCTAATGGCACACTAACCTTCGCGACGCCTTATTTAACGTTGACTACAAAGTTGGGATTCATAAACGTGATCATAATTTGCTAATAATAGTCAAATTATTGAATCAACCAAACGAGTCATTTTTATGAGTTTAAGTACCGAAACTAATATAGCTTTTTGCTCTCAAATCGCTTTAAATTGTTACAGATATAAATCCATGAAAATCAGTTTTCATTCAATTTCTTTAAGTTCCGAAAATTTAAATGTCAAATTTTTTAAGAGGAAAATGTTTCAATTCAAGTGAAATTTATTTGATTTTCAATAAAAATCAAAAGTTTTGAAATATATCCGCAAACAGTGAGTTTAACTTTTCTTTAGAGAATTTGTTGTATTATATTGTTGTAAATTGACATAACATTTTTGAATATATGAATAAACTAACTGCCAGTTTTGAATAGAAAATAAATATATGGTAAAAATCACAAAACAAGTCGTGACCAACCAATTGAGGATAATTTTATAATTATTTTCTTTAATAGAACTTTAAGTATGTGTACAGCCGTGTAATACATTTTATAAACAAAATTAATATCATGTATTCTTTTTTGAAAAGTCAAAATAGCGAAAAGAATTTAACTTACAATTGAGACCTACTTTTTGAATGATCAAATTGAATAAAATTGAAATGAGCCCAACTTTGATTTGATTCGGAATAGCTTATAAACTAATCTACTTTACTATAAGAATTCTGATAAATTCTTATATTCTATATTTATTAAACAATGTTTTACATTTCAATTAATTTTGAAGAATTATATAATTTTAAAACTTAGTTTTAGCTACAAATAATTGGGTTCTTGATTACAATAGACAAATTTGTAAATACTTGCCATTAGAAAAAGTTTTATAACAAATGATATGAGCTTTAGAATGAAGTTGATATTTAAAACGATGCGATTTTTGTATTTATTGCCCATTTTCACAGTGAGAGAATTGATTTAAGGAGCAGTTCTAAAAAGATTTGAGTATAATATTAGCATGAAAATAATAACCGCAAACGATAATGTAATAGCATCGGTTTTATAGTTATTGCATGTTAATCATATGCTTAAACTTTGGTGGTCACTCTTAATAGGACTTTCATTCGGAGTTCAATAGCACTCTAAAGTCGGTTAAAAATTATTTTTGTTTTTTATAATTCGCAAACAATTTTTTTTTGCAACGGAGAAGTACTAGTAATTTGTTTCGGTTTATTAGCGATGCACAAAAGCGTAAAAATATCAGTATCACGTTTTTAAATAGAGCCCATTCGACTCGTTAATAATACAAGATTACTATTCTTACTAAAGTCCGTGTATGGTTTGCTCTGTACTGTTCGGTGAAGGTCTTCGGCTTACCTTGTCGTATATTTTATGAGACTCTTAATATGGGCAAATGGTTTGCTCCGAACGTGCACTCAATTATTTTAATGCAATACTGCACTGCACAGCAATCTTCCTGTCCCTTCATTACATCCCCTCATTTCGTATGTTTTCAATTTAATTTTTATTCTTTTTCTTATTTTGCTAACTATTCAATGTCAAAGATCTTTCATAAAATCCATTCACCTTATTATCAAAGCTCGTTTTTGGTCTATAAAAGTCCTCATTAGAGTTTTTTTCAATGTTTGGCAATTTTCTCATTAAATCAAATGATTAAAAAGTATAATTGATATTTTGGATAATATTCTGTGAATTATTCTTTTATCTTTTTGATTTAAATGCTCATGTTGTGTGGTATCTGTGGGGGTGTCCCTATTCTAAGCAGGTTTCAATTTTTCGGTAAAAACTAATAAATTAAATTGCGTTCTTCGCATTTTTGTTAATTAAAAATAAATTTTCAATTTAAAATTCATATCCGTATTGAGTTATTAAACTTTCTTTGAAGTTAGAATATATTTAATTAAAAGCCTGCAAAGTATTGAATTGATTTCGAAATTTTCTTTTAAAAGTGAAATCTGATTCATTAGAGAAAAAGAATTTAAGGAATGCATTGAATTAATTCTTCATACAATCATAAATTATTTCTCATAAATAATAAACCGAAATCCTTCATCGCTAGTAATAAGTACAAAGGCTGATGATCGCAAAACAACGCATTAATTTTTTTAAAACATAGGATATTAATGTAATTTTAATGTTCACTCCGGATTACCTTTCATTGAAAATGAAATAAATTCGTTCAGAGAAAATAAGTCGTGTAATATTGATCACGATCTTTGAATTAAAAAATGTTAGTGATATTGGACCTGAATTTGAATTATTATAATTGTGAATTTCTATCACAAACTAAACTTTACATAAAGTTTTGAAGTCAATTCATTTCTTAAATATATGTTTCATTATGTTCGAAGTTTTTGAACACACACTTCTTGCAAAAGTTAATTGAATACAATGATAGTCAATGATGGATCTCTAGATTAAGTTACCTGTGGATCATTTTTACGCCGCCAAATCTTTTGGTTAAGAAATTTTCGCGAATATAATGCTTATCATTTTGTTTTCAAATTAATGCCTTTGAAATAATCCTCAACCCATGAAAGACGAAAGAATTACTATGAATGAAACATAAGATAGAGATATTTTACCTCTAAAACTTAAAGATCTGTTTGTGTGGCCTTAAAATGAATTCCTGTTTCTCTTAATTATAAACTCTTAAGTTTAACTTTATTGAGTACAACATTAATTTTTTAAAAATTTGAAAATAGAAAATGCGGCAGAAAATTAATTTATTATTGATTAGTTTTTATAATATTGGTTGTGTACACGATTATTTTCTTAAGAACCTATTCGCGGACTACCAGAAATTATTCTTAGGTCACATGTTAGCCATCCATACTCTAAATCATCTTGACTTGTGACATATTACAGATAAACATAAACATCCTTAAAAACTTAGTGGTAAACTAACTCTAGATATTAAATTGCAGTGTAGTATAAGTTATTTATTAGCCTCAAAGCATTAGATCCTCAATTTAATAAACTTCTTGCGCGCATTTTGCCTTTAAGTAATTTTTTGGTCAACTTAACAATTTAAATTTCACTTTTCACTTTGTTATCGCTATTTTACTGAACGTTGCGCCCAATTTTTTTCAAATAAGTTCGTTCATTGCACCGAATTTATCCCACTAACCGAAATGATAAGATATGTTCTCATGCTTCATTTGACGAGTTTTTATATCTTTGCTTCATATTCTGTGTGACACCCAATTATAAAATCAAACAAAAACAATTGTAATCTTCAAGAATGAGATGAGAAGACTTTTCCTCCAAAAACTAAATAGAAATCTTAGTCTTGTTTCGCTTATATGTGATACTCAGTACAGGTATTTAGCTCGAGCTTTTTTGCTATATTTTATTTTTGATGATATTTAAACAGATTTTAATGCTAGAATCAAAACTACTAACTTCTATTGTTGGAAAAATTTTCCATCATTTAGTACAACATACGGAAGAGAACTTTGTTTACTATTAAGCTTATTGAGAGAACAGATAACAGAAAATGCTATCATAAGTATAAGTAGTAAATTATAAGATTCATTATTTTTATTAATCTAAAATAGTTAATGGTTTGAGTGGTTCTAATACAAAAAACTTTTGATAAAACACTCAAAAATAGCGAAGATTTTTAAAAAACATGATCTGCTCTTTTATGATAGAAAAGCACAATAATGATAGTAAGAGAGAAATCATACAGTATAACGACCAGCAAAACCTGTTCACTTTATCAAGTAATTTCTAAGCTATTTTTGAAAGTGAAAATTCGCATTTATTTAACTAGAATCTGACGTCTGGCCATAAGTACAGTTTATATAATCGCGATAATATTGTTTTTGCTCAACTATTTTAAAAGCTGAAACTGACTCGAATATATTTAATGATAATTTTGTTGAAGAGTCCACTTTTTATTGAATTAATGAGTATTTTGCAATACATCGTTAACGCTAACATAAAAATGAAAAAATTCTCGAGCAATAAATCGCACCCACTTTTTCGCGGGCAATAGAAAAGTGAAGATACAATTGGGCTGAATTTTTTGAGATAGAATAATAAGTTAAAGTGTTTAATAGTTGGCTATCTATCTTATTATTTCACAAATGTCACTGACCTTTTCCCTCTACATCCCCATCAGTATGAATAAAAGTGATAGCAATTCATTTAATAATATCCGAGACCATTGCACTGTTACAATAACACAACCTATAACCTAACCTAACCTATAACCTATAACACAAATATCAAATCAAATCTTTTTAATTTTAACTCTTATGTCTTATGTATTTCATAATTCAATTTCTTTTTAACAATTCTTTCATATTTCTTTCGGTTTTTTACTTTCAATTTAATGCCTAATATCAGGAGATTCAAGGTTTGGTTCTCCAAAGTTTTATTTTTAGTAGATATCGTTCTGTCTATAAATTTTATTATGGCATCAGAAATGCCTTCAATTACTTATGGTTTGCACGAAATACGTGATTCATTTAAGAGTCATTTACATTTTGTTGTTTTTATAGCTAAAAAGTCTGTGACTTTTTCTTGAAAAAATTGGATGTTTTCATCATATGTTTTCATTTATTAAGAATTTTAATCAGAGGACTTCGTTAGAAAAATAATGTTATTGCGATCCAAATAAATAAGTTTATGAATTCCAACCTAGAAATAAATTTCACTTTTTCCTACAAAACTTGAGAAAAAAATGATTCAACAACTCCTGAGGGCCTAAAGTTAGTTAACTAGAGGAAAGTTTTATTTATACAAATAGTATCATTGAACTAAGTCTTATCTAAATCACACGAATTTTATTCAGCAGAATATCTCTCGTAAATGAAATTAATTAATTTCTTTGACTTAATTTTTTGTCAGCCAAAACAATCATTCAAAGTACGAATCAAATGACATCGATGGTAGCACTAGAAGAAGACTTGATAGCAATTCTGAAAATTGCATTCACAGATACGTCATTATGGACGGACCTGTTATGTTCACTATAGTAAGTGTCACTCTTATACAAGTTAAGCATTTAATTAAGATCTAAGAATTAATCAAACTCTCATTTGTCACAATCAAATCTATTTATCGGTCAAAACTTTTCATTACATTTTCTCTCCTTTTAATTTATTCGATGTGACAAACATTTTCTAATTTAATATTTTGAAGTATTATTTCTGCTGATATGATCCACGATTGCATCCCCTTTTCCGCTAAATTGAGTGAATTTCTAATTAAAGTGTTTGAATACGTTTCAGGGCGTGCAGAGTCAAGAACGACATTTGTTTCTATTTAATGACCTAATGCTGATCGCAAAGTCGAGGTAAGAAATGATTATTACTCTCTATTACTCAAAAGAAACATTTATTTTCACTCCAATTAATTCTAATCAATGAACGCATTCCTTAAAATTTTAAATTAAGTAACAGTTAACACGTTTTAAGCAATTTTAACTAAAGCTAAACTTTTGATTCGTGATTCTACTGATCAGGTCTTCGGGCAACTATAAGCTCAAAGAAAAGGTTCGCGTGAGTGAAATGTGGATATCAAAGACATCACTAGAAGATGTGTGCGAAGCGACTAAATCGCCCTTAACTTCATTCGTGATCGGATGGCCGACCAATAATGTTGTCGCCACTTTCAGGTAAGCCTTAATTTTATTTACTAGTATTTTATGGCTTATATAAAAATTTATGTATTATTTTATTTTTCATTCAATTTTATTTATGGAGAGAATGTGATAATTGCATAGTTTTAGTTTTATTAAACGACTTTTGCACTCTTTGCGCACTTTAAGTTTGCATAAACTTACTTTTGAGTTAAATACAAGTTACTTCTGGTTAAATAATTGGCATTGAAATCTTACTTTTATTTCTAGTTTATCTCTAAATTAAAAAATTAATTTAATTTTTATTCAATTTGAAAATTATTATAATTTGATAGCACCAAAAGTCTTGTTTTAATTAACACCCAGTAAAATGAGTTATTAAAAAATTATGAAATTGAATGTCATCTCTTAATCAGTAGTTTATTTTTTCAAATAATAACTGCTCTGTTAACTGTACATTATATTGATATGATTAAAAGCAAACACAAAGATATACTTTGAACGTAAATAGCATTTGATATTTCAACTCTAAACTCTATTCGAAACCCGAGACATCGTGTCTCTCGATCGCTAACTCATCGTTACAGTGAATGCCTTTTAAAAGCATAAACGTTTTATACGTGCTCTTGAATTATAATGCTTTACAATCTTCCAAACAGGGAGTTCTTCAAAACTTGTAAAAGCCTATTCTCCTCGGGCTTTATGAGACTCTGAGACCAAAAGTCTTGATCAGAAACCCTGTCGTGTCTCTTAATATTCTTTTTGACTTGTCTTTTAAATGAGAGATCTCTAGCATATACCACAGCCAATCACTTAAAATTAGTGCAAAGGCGACGTTTAGACGAATGGTAGATATCGACTGACCAATACTTAATTGGTGTGGCATACAGTATGTGGCATATACTTCATTGTGTCCTACCTTTTCATAGTTTCATACCTGTGTTCATAGTGAAGGGTCAATGTATTCCACAGAACACTACTAAGTCTTATAACAATTGATTTTGTGGGTGTATTTACAAAGAAATCAATGTCTCAATTGTGCATTTGATTTAGTGCTCAATCCTATATTTTACAGAATTGTATGTTCAGTAACTTTGATTAATGAATTTCAGACCAGTTTTCTTATTAAAAACATATGACTTTATTGTTGCGAATATTGTGTTGAGAATATTTTAAGATCTTTCTCAATGGCATCCCATATGTGTTTTCACCTTTACTTGTTATGTGAGCGGAACTTAAAAGTTAACGATTGATATTAGATATTGATGATCATCAACAATGATATATAGCTAAATATGATGATGAGGTGCTGTTTGGGTTTTTTGGGTCATCAGCTCAACCCTTGTCCGTATGCAGCCTTTCAGCGGTACGTTTTTACAAACAACTATTTTCCAGCTTTTATTCTCAACTTTTTTAAAGGCAATAATTAAAGTTAGAGTGAAAGAGAGGACGAACTACAGGATAGATTTGAGTGAACTTCAGATAAAAGAATGTTTTCGCCCAAGACAGCCACCGGCGGATACCATAGCTCTGAATTTGGTCATTGATTGTAAAGTGTAATATATTTTAGGCTCGTTTTCATGTAACACAATTGGCATTGAAAACATGTAACTTTTAACTACTTGTACTACTATTTTGTAGGGCTTAATTTGAGGCTCATTACAATAGTTGTGAGCATTTTTTTGAAAGGGGCAGCACTGCATCACTAAAAGAGAGGCTCTAAGACGTTGCTTACGGCTAGATTAATATCTGTTGAGGGAATTACTTGACTTTCAGCTTCGAGGGCAACAAATTTCCCAATAGAAACATGATAGAAGACTAACTTATAATGTAAAGTTTTATGGCTATTCAGTTTCTATATTATTAGCAGCAATTTCTTCTCAGAACTACAAGTGACCAGTCGTTGCACCACAAAAATGACCACTTTTTTCCCTTGTCAATGACCTGTTGCACAGTTCGCTTTCCTTTGGGCTATTTTTCAAATTAAATGAACTCTAAAGTGTTTGAAAGCACAAAAAATTAAGTAAAATAAGGGTAGAAATAGAGTTAAGATTTATTTTTAGTGAAAATCACACTTTGTTTGAGCGGAAAAATTGGCCTCAAATTATCTCCCTTTGAAATATAATCAATGCTAAACTACAATGTATTGGTTTATGCCCACAAACGATCTGCAAGTTTCGCTTCTATTGTTATTTTGCTTTTCGCAAAAAATCACTTAAAATTTTGAGTTTCCGTTTCTGACATTTTTCTAATGAATAAATAATAAGGCAGATATTGGTTGAAAGTATTAGAGGTGCAAAAGGGTTGGAAAAAGTTTGTATGTACTCATTAGTCAGAAGTGGCTATACCTGTAATTATACTTAGCTTTGCATGATTTTAAAGATATCCAGTCTTTTAAAGTTAAAGCTCTCTTTTATCTAAATATCGAACTTCTAGTTTTTCTTTCAAAAAGTTTGGTCTTGATATTGAAATTCCTTAAGGAAATCTCAAATCTTGACTCTATGAGTGAAATATTTTCTTATTTTGGGGATAAAAGGGATGGCAATTGATTGCAACTATTCTTTGAACCATATTTTAAGATTAAACATTTGAGATTAAATGATCCCGAAGGGCTTTACTTGAAATATTGCAAGCTTTTTAAGGGGGAAATTATTATTTATGTTATTAACATGTTTTATATTAACATTTGACTCTACGTGAGTAAACAGAGCACAGAATATTTACATAGAGTTATAGTTTAGAAATTTAAAAAATTTTCATTTTATGCACAAAAATGTATGTAAGCAGCTTTTTGACTGCACACAAATTCCATATAAAATATTATTTAGATTTTAATGGAGGACAAAATGATAATTTTTTTCTCTTGAAAAGTAACGTAAATAAAACATTCATTTAATTATTATGTGCATTAATGAGGTCTCAGTTGAAAAGATATCATTTAAAGCTAAAAATGTTAAAATAGTTGGGAACACAAAAAATTGATAAGAAGTTTAAGCCCTGTGTCAGCACTAATGACGTATTGGCTATAATTAAGTTAAAGTCAGTCAAGTCAGTGGGTCATCGGTTTGGCTGATCTATGCTCTGATGCTCTGATTGGTGGCATAGAAGGGCTCATAGAAAGGCTCATCCAAATCAATGTCTTCGTTCACCTGTATTTGAACACGTGCTGTATTGAGATTGTTCTCAGAAAACTATTAGATTTCCCTTTTATTAGTAACAAAGCATTAAAACTTTTATCGCTTTTCAAGACTTTTGGTCGCAATAATAATAATATCTACCTCTTAGTCACTGTAAGCGTGACTTTGCACTTGAACATTAATCAAAATTTATCGTTTTGTTTCTGTTTTCAAAACAATTTCTCCATATTTTTAATCGTAATTAGTGTTACGAAGGTTTTTGATTCAATAATTAAGTTATTTTTTCTGTGATTTGTGTTGTTTGAATGATTTTTTGAAATAATGAGTCATGAAAGTAGTTCTCATTGGTTTTGTCCTTTTCTATATTTTGCTGCATATAGTACTCCACAATCAAAGGAACTCTGGCACGAAAGGATACAATTGTAAGTCTAAATACATAACTTTTGATCACTAACAATAAGCTATTACCGATACTCCACACAAACTTTATATACGATAGCAT
>JAQFZT010000723.1:0-20962 GCA_034696325.1 Camisiidae sp.
CAAAATTTACTGTAAGTTAAATTCTAATTTCTGTAAAAATAATAAAATTCAACTTTTTTCAGGCTATTTTGTTGTAAAGAAAATTCTCAAAAATTAAAGATCGCAAATAATATTTTCAGAAAGTGTTGATATATCAAAAAATTTAGACTGAATGAAAGCATGGATTTATTATTGATAAGCTTAAGCCTCACCACTACTTTTCAAAATGTAAGACATCATTCGGCTGTAAACAAGAGATTGAAAACAAAATATTATGTTAAACACTTTGTAAAGTTGCAGTTCTCAACACAACAATTTTTGGTTTGAAATTAGCTCATCAATCGTTGTTGTGGTAAAATATGACAAATAATCAATCACTTTATCAAAAAGTAATTTTAAATTTTGATAAAGACAGTACAGTCCACTCTCGTTATAGTGAACGGATTTTGTGTGCATTAGAGTGTTCACTATAACGAGAGTCAACTGTATTGATTTAATAAATTATATTTTTGATATCCATGTGATTGCAAAAAACTATTTATGTATTTGAAGACACTGAGACATTGAAAGTTGGGCGGGTCGGCAGAATATTGCGATCACTTTGAATATGTCTGATTCAGTGTTAACACAGATGTAAAAAATGATCAAAACAATGTTCAGTTAGAAAATAAAACTATAAAAATTATCAGAATAAAAGTGAAATTCAGTGAGAAAATATTAATTTTCACAGGAAGAAATTTCAAGAATGTGTTGAGTGGTATACTCAAGGAAAGAATAGATTCAATAATAGTAAGCTTCTGCCTCTCTCTCATCACAATTTTCTCTATTCAATGGTAATGTTGACAAATCTCTTCTGACTCAAAAGTTCATATTAAAAATGAAAGGCCGGGACAAAACACTTTTTTGTTAGTCAAGTTCTCAAAATATAGAGATTTCATGTGCAATATCAGTAGTTATGGTTTCATTATTTTGCAAACATTACTAAACGTTACTAAACATTTAGAAATTAAGTTTTAAAATTAGATTTAAAACTATACTAAGTTTTTCATGTTTTTTAAAAATCAAAAATTTCGAGACATGATCGAGACTCGAGAAACTCATTTCACAAAAATACCACCACTACTTTATATATTGAGTATCTGATTAAGATAAGTATTTCTTTACCAAAAGCCTTCGATTAGACTCTGAAAAACTCCAATTTCAATAGATTTTAAGACATTACTTTGTGAACATCAGAATGATCTGAAGCAGAAGAATTGGAACAAAAAGTTACTTAAGAAATAATATTATTTAACATGTTATTCTAAATTATATATTTGAAATCGGCTTAATATATTTGAATTCATATATTCAGAATATATGAATTTGATTTTCAAAATTCGTGGCAAACAAAGGTTTTACTGAACCTGTTGAGTTTGTCTACTTTTTGTTATATCTTTCACCCCACTTGTATGCCTTACATCCCCTTTTAATGTATGTGAAACACAGCTTACGGTTTTACCCATTATTATTAGTTGGCTTTGTAGGGGGGTTTTCATTGAATCCCATATTGAGTGGGGTGAAAGATGTAACAGAAAGTAGTCAAACTCAACACCTTTTGGCGTGTGATAAAAAAAATACAGTCTGACCCCGATTTAGTTAACTTGTCGGTACTCTAAAATAAATGAACTAATTGCGGGTTAACTAAATCGGGATCAGACTGTAATTATTAGGCGTTCATTAAGTGCGTACGCAAAATTTTTTTATTTCTAGACCCCCCAAATAGTTGATACACTTTTGTAGGATCCCCTCACCCTATGAGCACGTACGTACTTAATGAATGACGCTCAATTTTATTCAGATATAGGAAGTCATTATTATAATAGAGTCTGTATTCTGACATTAAGTATTAATTAGAGTTTAGACTTAATCGACCTCAAATCTAGCAAATATCATATAATGTAAAAGAGATCACATTTCAATCTCTTCATTCAAACTAAAATCACAATTTTATTATTGAAGATCAATATAAGAATCAGAATATATTCAAGAGTAGAATTGCATAAATCAAACAAAATTGAGATACAATAACAAAAATTCCAAGCGTTGATTCAATTTTATAAGAGAAAAATATAAAGTAATCGATAATTAATCATTAAATTATTGACAATGAAAATGCAGAAAAAACACAATGAATACACACAAACAATGAAAGTACACACAAAATAAAGTCATGTCTCAATAAAAAAATGAATAAAAATCATTTTTAATTATACTAATGTTTATCACATTATTGCTATTAGTTTTTAGCTAAACTCAGTTCTATTGAAGTACTTAAATCAAAGTAAACTGTTGAATACCTCTGAAGAACTTAAAACTATTAGCACAATGTTTTTAGTTAAAAGTTTAAGAATGTTAATCAAGTTATCATGTTTTTTAATAATGATGTATCAAATAATTGATTTAACTCTCGATTATTTTTCATATCCGTATCAATTCAAAGTTGATATTATTAATGAAGAATTTATTGATTTGCCATCAATTACAATATGTACGAGTACTGGAAGAATATGGTATAAGTCAACCATTGATAAATTGAATCATAACTTGAGTCTCAGCACAAAACTGGAATTAAATGAAGAATCGATTCTTGATTGTGATTATGATAAATATATATTAGAAATGCATTGTTTTATGAATAGAGTTTATGATATGTCACAAAATGCTTTTAATATCTATAATAATTATGCAAAATATTATGGAAAATCTCTAAGTTTCAGCCAACTATTCCAGAACACAGTAAATGCGAAGAACTTAATTAATTGTTCAGCAAATATTCATACATCCGATTATAAAGAACTTCATTTTAATGATTGTTCTGAATTTTTCAAAGTTATCGAAACATTACATTCTAATAAATATGGCAAATGCTTCACATTCTTCAATAGAGACCAACAAATTGGTGTAAACGATAAGTTTATTATGTCTATTAATGATAGAATTGATTTTAAAATAAATAAAACTTTGGTATTCGATATTTTAGGAGATTTTAATAAATATTTTTCAGCTAATTATAAATACAAATACAATGAATTTAGGTTTAAATTGTATATTGGAGTTCATTCTTCTAGTATTAAACAGTTTGAGCCAATGATAAGAGTAGACCACAATTTTAATGAAAAAGATAACTCTGATCTTAACCATAAAATTTCATTCTCGAAAATAGCTGTAAAATACTTGCCATCACCTCATAGTAGTGATTGTCATCATTATAGAGATAATCAAAGTATGAGTTCATTTCAAGAATGTTACGAAACTTGTCTTATTAGTGAACAAATAGCGCACTTCAGTTGTTTGCGGAGTCCTTTAAATGGCGATTATCTTCCAGTCAGAAACGATTCTAAATTTTCAACAAACATTTGTATTGACAATCAAACAGAACTTGAGACAAATAATAGTTTTAAGGGAACTCAATGTACACAAAAGTGTAAAAGAAATTGTGTTGAGAACTATTATACAACTGTTTCGATGAATAAAGCGAAGCATATAAAAGATGATGTGATTCATATACATATTGCTAGAAAAGCATTCCAAACAATTCTATACGAATCAATAGAGAAAACATCTTTTGTATTATTGGCCACAAATATTGGAGGAGTAATGTGTTTATGGTTAGGATTTTCTTTACTTGATTCACATTATATAATGAAATATTTATATAGAAAAATTGAAAGATATTCTTCACAAATATTAATATCGAACCCATCAATACTTGAACTAAAGAACTATAGATTAATTACATTTTTAAACTCTCAAAATGTGATAACTTTGATCTGTTATTTATGTCTCATTTTTCAAACAGTTATATTGACAAAAGAATATTTATTATATTCAACAACAGTGAGCGTACAATTAATTGATAATTTTGACATAAATGGTAATTTCAAATTAAGTGAATTGCCAGCAATGAGTTTTTGTGATAAAACTGCAATCAATGATTACTTTCCGAACAAATCATTTAATTGCTCTTTAAAAGTATCAGGAATAATGAATGGCACAGAAGAAATTGTGAGTGTTAAATGTGAAGACATATTGGTTACCACTGACTCTCTGTCTTCGATCGGCAAATGTACTAAAGTTTCAAATAAATTGATTATTAATGAGACCTTAAGCAAAAAACTTCTAAAACTCAATTCTCAGAGTATTATTATTCAAAATTCTAGTCATTTAACTGCTTATATTCATGATGACGAGGAATATCCATCTTATCTACTATTAGAACCGCTCGATATGAAAGATGTGCTCATAACTACTTTTTCATTCCATAAAATCAATTTCAAACGTTTGCCCAAACCTTATGATACAAATTGTATGGATTATAGGATTTCTCACATTAGAAGTCAAAGTCGATGTTTTAATGAATGCATTTTAAATAGTTATTTAGAAAGCTTTGAATGCATCCCATCTAAAAGTATGTTAAGATTTTTGGTAATTGAAATCCTTGGAAATATTGAACTGAATTACTGTAAAAATGGATCATTAAATGATGAAAAGTTGTTTAGCAGAGAATTAACTGAATGTAAAAAAATATGTCTGATTTGATGCGATGAAAATTATTACGACTTTAAACCCCATTCAATATTTCGAACAGGACAAATTTATTCTCACTTCTACATTAAAACTCCACCTCAAACTCACTTATCATACATAACAAGTGCAAACATGAATTTATTTCAATATTTTATATCATTGTCTGGTTTGGTCGGTCTTTGGATTAGTGTATCAGTTATTCAACTAATTAAAAAAATGACTAGTTTTTCAAAGAAAAACTTAACATTTCACTCTCAATACCAAATTAATCATTTCATAGCTCTAGTAATCAAGAAAACCCAATATCTTATACACACATTTAAGCTGAATGTAAGTCAAAAAAAATATTTTAATTACACATGTATTTAAATGGAAATTTATTTCTTATTTAAATTAATTTTCAGACTATAATAATAATAATTTTAACATCTATTGTCATTCAACGAATGGCTTTAGAAACCATTTCTTATCTGAATTTCTCAACTATAATAAAAATAGACTTAATTAATTTAAATAATGATTATTTAGACATTCCTGCTATGACTTTATGTTTAGACTTTGGATCAATAGCTTATAAAAATTTGTGGACAAACAAGACTTATTTGTCACAGAGAAATACAGTTTTGTTAAATAAAACATTGAATGACACTCAGAAAGATGAAGAAATGAGAAAATTGCTCTATAAATATTTCGCTTACTTTAGCGAATATCCATATCCTTTAGAAGAAAGTCAAAATTTCAAAGAGTTTCAATTTTCAAACGCTATCGAATGTAAACTCTTTGCAACAATCGATGGTATATATCATTCAAATGGTATTGATTGCGATCGTATTTTCAAATCTATAGTTAGTTATAAAAGTAGAGAAAAATTATGCTTAACTTATTTGTCAAAAAGCAGCCGAAACTATGAGTTTGGTTTTGATTTCAAAACTCAGTTTCTGAGAAAACTATTATTCAAAATACGAAAAATTTTACCTAAAGATAAACAATATATTGAATTAATAGAAGTATTTATTCACTCTAATAATAAGCCTTATTTCGCATTAAAAGAAAATATGAGAGGCTTTGGAAAAGAGATCGATAAAAGTGATGAAGTTATTGAACTGCGAAAGACATCTCATATACATCTTGAATGGCCTTTTGGCGAATGCAGTCATTATTCGAGTTCTTCAGCTTTTAATTCAATCTCAAATGAAGACTGTCTGAGAAAATGTGTTTTACATTATTTCAAAACAAAATTTAATTGCTTTTACTGGAGTTTTTCAGACATTGTCACTGAATTGGATGAAAATTTCGAAGACAAAATGGTTCCAAACTGTGATCAAACTATTATTTCTGAATCAATTAAAACTAACAAAACATATAATTCAAAATGCAATGAATTGTGTCCAATAGATTGTATCGAAAACAATTACGAATTAATGAAGAGAATTGATTATTTTGATGCAGAGAAATATAAATTGATCGATACTTTGTTTGAAGATAAAAAATTGTATATAGAATGGGATGACAGCCAACCAATTATTAATTATTTAGATGAGCCGCTTATCACATTTTATGAGCTAATTTGCACTTTTGGTGCAATTTTAGGCATTTGTTTCGGTTTATCTATTTATGATATAATTTGCAACTCAACTAAAATATTCGAAAAAGTTTTCGGTAAATTTAATTGTGATTATAATACGAAGAATGAAATTTAACTTCTATTTTAGGTTTTTTCATCGCAATTCAAAGAAAATGCACACAAATTAAAAATCGGATATAAATATTTGAGAAATTGTTGAATCTATTCTCAAGAAAGGCAAGGGTTAGAAAAATCAGAATACATTCAAGAGTAGAATTTGATTAAGTCATAAAACTCAGACAATAGAATTAATTAGTTAATGATGAGATCAATTTGACAAAATTCAGGTACAATAACCCGAAGATTCCAAGCTTTGATTCAATTATATAACTTGTTCATAGAAGACGATCGATAACTAATCATTGGAGTAAAGATATAATAAAAATGTGTTACACCTAAAACAAAGTCAAATGTCTCTATTGAGTTTGCTATAAAAATGAATAAATATTTTTCAATTATTCTAATGTTTATCACATGACTGCTATTGATTTTAAGCTAACTTGAGTTTTACAAAAGCTTCAGTTTCAAGAGAATTCACTATCGAAATAATCGCAAACATAGTAAATTGAGTGTAAGTTTTTTTATTTCGCTATATAAGATAGTTAGGCATTTATTTTGGTTCATCTATTTATAATATAATTTTTAATTACAATAAATTTATAAAAAATAATTTCAGCAAATTTAATTTCGATTTCTATTTATATGGGGTTCTAAATATGCGTTACCACCTGTATAAGTGCTAAATGAGCGCTAAACTTGACTTTATGGCTAAATAGGTGCTAAAAATATCTGGTAGGGCTATTTGGGTACTCAGCATGTCTATTTGGCTTAATTAATTGTAATATATATCAATCATTCCAAGTCGTTTCAAGTGCTAAAATATAACAATATTATAAATCATACACAGAAATAATTGATTAAAAACCTGCACTTTTTTATTTTCATTTTCCCCTATGACCTCTAATTGTTAGGCACGTAATTTTTTCTTACAATTTAGATAATTTAGAGTTAAAATACATATATTTTTTTTGTAGGTGCCCAATAATTGATGTCATTTTTTTAATTTTCAAAATTTTAAATTTTTCGTAACTTTTTAATAATGGAATTTTAGTATAATTATCTTTTTTTTATAAAGCAGTCATCAAATTTTAATTTTAGATAAGAATTTTTTTGAAAAATATCCAACAGTTTTTACACAATAATTTTTTGAAGATTTAATCTATAGTATTTTTTAGTTGCTTTCATGGGAGTCATAGGTCAAAGTCATTTTTTCGTGCTTTTTTCATAAAAAAATTCAGATCAATTGATTTCTGGAGGTTTCGCTGCTAAGAAAAGTGGAACCGCTATTTTATTTTTAAAAATACTCAAAATGAATCATAAATTCAGAGAATTATATTATTTCTGATATATATGTTGCAAAAATAAATTGTTGATGTAAAAACAATTATTCTTTAAGTTGAGGACTAAATCGAGTTTATGATTATATCAATAGGTAAAAATTAGAAATAATATCCCGAAAATTCTAAACAATAATTCAATGAGAGAAACATATTAATCTGTTAAGTATATTATAGATAAAAAGAAAATGTGTTACACCCAAAATAAGGTAAACTGTCTCTATTAATTTCGTAGTAATAAATGAATAAAAGTTTTTTAATTATGCTAATGTTTGTCACTTTATTACTATTGATTTTTAGCTAAATTGAGTTCTAGAAAAGCTTCAATTTCAAGAGAATCTAAACAGTCGTCAACTTTTGAGTTAACAAATTGTGCAAAAAGTTTTTGATAAAATTATAACTTCATAAATTGGAACTATATTTTCAATGTATTTTCTTAAAAGTATTAGAATTTTAGCCAAGTATTTATGTATTTCAATAATGATGTATCAAATAATTGATTTAACTCTCGATTATTTTTCATATCCGTATCAATTCAAAGTTGATATTATTAATGAAGAATTTATTGATTTGCCATCGATTACAATATGTACGAGTAGTGGAAGAATATGGTATAAGTCAACCATTAATAGATTGAATCATAACTTGAGTTTCAGCACAAAATTTGAATTAAATGAAGAATCGATTCTTGATTGTGATTATAAAAAATTTATTTCAGAGAAGGATTGTTTTAAGAGTAGAGTTTATGACATTTCACGAAATGCTTTGAATATCTATAAAAATTATGCAAAATATTATGGAAAAACTTTGAATTTCAGTCAATTATTTTATGAAACAGTAACAGCGAAGAACTTAATTAATTGTTCCGCAAATATTCATACAATCGATTATAAAGAACTTCATTTTAATGATTGTTCTGAATATTTCAAAGTCATCGAAACATTACATTCTAATAAATATGGCAAATGCTTCACATTCTTCAATAGAGACCAACAAATTGGTGTAAAAGATAAGTTTATTATGTCTATTAATGATAGAATTGATTTTAAAATAAATAAAACTTTGGTATTCGATATTTTAGGAGATTTTAATAAATATTTTTCAGCTAATTATAAATACAAATACAATGAATTTAGGTTTAAATTGTATATCGGAGTTCATTCTTCTAGTATTAAACAATTTGAGCCAATGATAAGAATAGACCATAGATTTAATAGTGAAGAAGAGCATAATGTTTATCATAAAGTTTCATTCTCGAAAATAATTGCAAAATACTTGCCATCTCCTCATAGTAGTGATTGTCATCATTATAGAGATAATCAAAATATGAGTTCATTTCAAGAATGTTACGAAACATGTCTTATTAGTGAACAAATATCGGGTTTTAATTGTCTGCCGAGTCCTTTAAATGGTGGTTATCTTCCACTCAGAAGAGATTCTAAATTTTCAACAAATTATTGCATTGAGAATCAAACTCACACTAAATTAATAAACAATTTTAAAGGAACTCAATGTTCACAGCAGTGCAAAAGAAATTGTATTGAAAACTATTATACAACTGATTCGAAGAGTAGAGTCAAATTGATTGAAGATCATGTCATTCATATGCTTATAGCCAGAAAAGCTTTCCAAACCATTCTTTACGAATCAATAGCGAAAACATCTTTTGTATTTTTGGCCACAAATATTGGAGGAATAATGTGTTTATGGTTAGGATTTTCTATACTTGATTCACATTATATAATAACACATTTAATTAGAAAAATTGAAAGATATTCTCCAGAAATATTAATATCGAACGCATTAATACTTGAACTAATAAACTACAAATTAATTAAGTTATTAAACTCGAAAAATGTGATAACTGTCATCTGTTATTTATTTCTCATTTTTCAAACAGTTTTATTGACAAAAGAATATTTATTATACTCAACAACAGTTAGCGTACAATTAATTGATAATTTTGACTCAAACGGTAACATGAAATTTCGTGAATTGCCAGCAATAAGTTTTTGTGATAAAAAAGCAACCATTGATTACTCTCTGAACGACTCTTTGAAGTGTTCTTTCCGAATGATTGTTGTGATAAATGGTAAAAATAAATTAATGAATTTAAAATGTGAAGAGATGTTCCTTACTGTAAGTTCATTGTCTCCAATCGGTAGATGTACTACAGTTTCAAGTAAGTTGATCATTAATGAGACCTTAAGCAAAAAACTTCTAAAATACAATTCTCAGAGTATTATAATTCAAAATTCTAGTCATTTGACTGCCTATATTCATGATGATGAGGAATATCCATCTTATTTACTATTAGAACCGTTTGATATGAAAGATGTGATGAGAATTTCTATTTCATTCTTTAAGATAAATTTCAAGCGTTTACCCAAACCTTATGATACAAATTGTATGAATTATAGAGTTTCTCACATAAGAAGTCAAACTCAATGTTTAAATGAATGCATTTTAAATAGATATTTAGAAAGTATTCAATGCATTCCAACCAAGAATTGGTTGACATTTTTGTCGAGTAAAGTGAACAGAAATAATGAACTGAATTTGTGTAGAAATTCGTCATTTAATGATGAAAAGTTATTTAGCAGAAAATTAAATGAATGTAAAAAAATATGTCTCATTTCTTGCGATCAAAATTATTACGACTTTAAACCCTTTATTACATTTGGGCCACTCGGAGAGTCTCTTTTGTCCATTAAAACTTCATCTCAAACTCATTTATCTTACATATCAAGTGCAAACATGAATTTATTTCAATATTTTATTTCATTGTCTGGTTTGGTCGGTCTTTGGTTTAGTGTATCAATTGTTCAACTTATCAAGAAGTTTATCATTCTTTCGAAGGAATCTTTTAGATTTCACTCTCAATACCAAATAAATTACTTTATAATTCTTTTAATCAACAAAACTCAATATTTATTGCACAAGTTTAAGCTCAATGTAAGTGATAAAAGTTTTTTAAATTGTAGTAATAATTATTTTTGATCTAATTTAACTTTCAGAGTATAATTACAATAATTTTGACATCTGTTATCATTGAACAAATAGCTTCAGAAACTATTTCTTACTTGAATTTCTCAACTGTATTTAAAATAGACTTAATTAATTTAAATAATGATAACTTAGATATTCCTGCCATCACTTTATGTTTAGACTTTGATTCTATAGTTTATAAGAATGTTTGGACAAATAACACATTTTTGTCACAAATACATCAAATTATGTTAAATAAAACATTTAATCAAACACTCAGACGTCAACTAATTGGAAAATTGCAATTTCAATACATTGATTACTTCAACAAATATTCTGATTCTCTCAATAGAAGTCAAATTTTTAAAGAGTTTGAATTTTCAAACGCTATCGAATGCAAACTCTTTGCAACAATCGATGGTATATATAATCCAAATGGTATTGATTGCTATCGTATTTTCAAACCTATGGCCAGTTATAAAAGTAGAGAAAAATTATGCTTAACTTATCATTTAAAAAGAAGTCGAAATAATGATTTTAGTTTTAATTTTAAAACTCAAGTTATGAGAAAACTATTGTTCACAATAAGAAAAATTTTACCTCAAAATAAAAAATATGTTGAATTTATAGAAGTATTTATTCACTCTAATAATAAGCCTTATTTCGCATTAAAAGAAAATATGAGAGGCTTTGGAAAAGAGATCGATAAAAGTGATGAAGTTATTGAACTAAGAAAAACATCTCATATACATCTTGAATGGCCTTTTGGTGAATGCAGTCATTATTCGAGTTATTCTTCAGCTTTTAATTCAATATCGAATGAAGACTGTCTGAGAAAATGTGTTTTACATGACTTGAGAAGAGAATTGAAGTGTTTCTACGGCAATATTTCAGACATTATCACTCAATTGGATCAAAATGAGAAAATGTTTCCAAACTGTGATAAAACTACTATTTCTCAATCAATTAAAACTAACAAAACATATCATTCAAAATGCAATAAATTGTGTCCAATAGATTGTGTTGAAGACAATTACGAATTAGTGAAACGAATTGATATGAATTATTTACCGAATATGTATAATTGGATTGATTATTGGTTTGAGGATAAAAAATTATATATAGAATGGGATGACAGCCAACCAATTATTACTTATGTAAATGAGCCTCTTATGTCATTTTATGAATTAATTTGCACTTTTGGGGCAATTTTAGGCATTTATTTCGGTTCATCTGTTTATCATATAATTTGTAACTCAACTAAATTAATCAACAAAATTTACCGTCAATTTAATTCTCATTCCTATTCAAAGAATCAAATTTAACTTTTATTTCAGGCTATTTCTCGTAATCAGAAAATGCACACAAATATAAGATCGAAAAATAAATCATTTTTCAGAAAGTATTTATTATATGAAAAGATATTAGGATTCTGTGGCTTAAAAGTTTTTTTTATAGATTTAAGAGATTTAGTTTTAAAAGTTAGATAAAAGAATTTTAGACACATTTCATTCTTTAAAAAATTGTTGACAATTCATAGACAAAAAATTTGTTTAGATTTGTTTCTATTCCTGCCGAATATATTTGACAGTAAAAGTTAAACACTTTGTTTTTCCATTTCCGGTCTCAGAGATAAAACAATGTATTACACTATAAACTGTTATTCAATTTTAATCAATTCAATTCAAATAAAATATAAGATAAATTTTTTAAATAAAAAACATAAAACATCACAAATAATTGTTTGAATTGAATTTACATAAAAAATATTAAAATCAAAAGTTTCCTCATTAGTATTGATTTTTGTCAATATAATTAGGTTTGGCTGTATGTAAACAATAGTGGAGCCAAACTTTATAAAAGTTTGAGAATAACTTATCAATAAGTTTTTCAAAAAAATTTCATCCAATAAAACAAATGTAATAAACTTTTAGAAATATTATGATTTTAATTGAAAAATTATCATTACTTAAGCTCTTGTTTTGAACTTTAGTTTTCGATCTTGAAAATGATCTTAAAGTTATTGTTAGTCATAATTATTTTCATTGCAAAACATGACTATTTATAACGCAATAGTTTTCACACTTAAGTGCTATTATAACTAACTCTACTGTACTGTACTTTAACCTCTAATTGCAATCAGGAATTTGAACTGAAACATGAGACTAAATACAGTAAAACTAAATTATAGAAAACTCAAAAACATTTAATTAAATAAAAACTTAATTTAATGAAAAATGAGAAAAAATGCAAAAATACAAGTTAAATGAAACTGAAAGTTTGAATTGTTAAGTGAAAATTTGATTTTAAAGGAAAAACTTGTAGAATTTTTGAAAAATAAGTTGAATAAAGATATTGAATTTGATGAAAATGTTAAAAAGATATAATATGAAAAGCAATCATATCGTGATCACATCAATGCAGATGTTTATTAGTCAGACACTGATTACTCATTTATCAATGGGTTTGAGCACAAAATGTCAGTCAAACTATAAAAGGCGACAAATGATAGGCTCTCTAAAAAAGTGGTCAGTCTTTACACAATAATAGTTAAACACTATATTTCACAACTTTAACTTTCAATTCGCATAAAGTCATCTCTCATTCATTAGCATTTCATTCATAGCTCTCAATAGTTTAAGTAAAGTTTAAGTTAAGACTCAAACCCAATCTGCGTATTAATGAATTGTGCATTTAATTAAAACTTAATAAACGATTGAATAAGTATTTGAAATGATGGAAATGTTAACGTCTTCTCCTTCTCAAGAGATGTCTTTAACCGATTTGGTGACATTGCTTTCAGAACAAGAGACGAATACTAACAGTCCTTTGGATAACAGAAGAGCTATGATTACGGAAGTGATTCATGTGCCCACTTCTGAACATGTGGCACAGATTGTCGGTAAGTCTTCAGATCCACATTTGTCTCCAAATCCACTTTTTTCTACAGTATTTTTCATAACTTTATAATCACCGAAACTTATATAACTTTAAATCAATTCATTTATATTTTAAAATAACTTTAAAAAAGTTATAAAACTTCAAAATAACGCACATTTTTTGATTGCAAATTATTTATAAAACTTCAATCATTAGTCAAAAGCTATTTAAATGTTAGTTAAGTTGACATTCAATTGAATAAGAGTTGAAAATATGACAGATTTTTTGTCATTTCAGGTAAAGCCGGCTCTAAAATCAAAGCACTTCGGGCTAAGACTAACACTTGTATAAAGACTCCATTACGTGGAGATCAACCGTTCTTCACAATAACTGGTAATGTGGATGACGTACGTCTGGCCCAACTCGCTATACAACACGCGTCCCAACACTTTACAAATCTAATGACTTCCCGATCAAACTGTTGCGCTCCCGGAGAGGTCACTATTCAAGTGCCAGTTCCTCAACAGTATGTGGGAGTAGTTGTCGGTCGCGGAGGAACTGTTATTATGAGAATTAAAGAGCAGACAAATACACGAATCAATACACCTAAAGATGACTCCAACGCAGCTGCCTTTGAAGTCACCGGTTCTAAAGTATGGCCAGAAAAACCTTAATTTTTGTGTTTTTTAAGTTATTTTGTTGTTGAACTCAGTTTTCAAAAGTTTATTTTTGTGATGATTAGTTTCTAACTTTTCGAAACTTGTCATTAAATGAATTATGAGTTAAAATTTTGTTTTTATTACATTTTTATTTCATTAAAAGGTAAATGTTTTGGCGGCCAAAGAAGCGATTGAAGAGAAGGTCCGTCAGGCCTATCAATTGCGTAATTCATCCGTATTTGATCCGAATCTAAGCAAACATAAACTGATTGCTCACAATCAAGCAATTGAAATGCCGGTCCAGAAAACTTTTAACCCATTCACTCAAATTCGAAGTCCAATACCATTCAGTGCTTATAATTTACCGATTGGTCCGCAATCGGCGGTCATAAGGCATAAATCAGACAAATCTAAGTCATTGCTCGTAAAGGCAGAGAACAATGCCATCAATAATTGTAATAACACTGAACCTGAAATGGGAAGTACTCTATACGAGAGCTTTTATCGATTGAATAATGCCGTTAATACTACTTATGGTTATTCGGCTTCGTCTTCGGTCTGGAATTATTAAACACCGGTTAATCATAAGATAGCTTTACTTTTCGGCTTCACTTTATATATTTTTGAGCTGAAAAACTTTTAATAGTTTACAACTTTTATTTTTCTCATTTGTTTATTAATGATTCACAAAATCTTGATTTTTAAACAAATGATTTTCTTTTTAATTCTCAAACATTTTAACGTTGACTTTAATTGTCATAAATTATAAGTGATATCTCTATTATATTCTTTAATTATCAATCATTTCATCTTAAATTTGTGTTTATTGAAGTGCTTTCAACTATTCTTAATAAGTATTGAACTTATATTTCAAAGTATATGCAAATTATACGTCAGTATTCAATGATTTTATTACTTAAAATGTTATTATATCTCAAAGTATTTTACGAAATGTATAACAAAGTATCAGTTGATTAAGACATAGAAGTATTTATAAACTTCATTTCAAAGTCTTAAAGAGACTTCAATTCATGTTAGTTATAGTTAAGACAAATTATATTTTTAATAATTAAACTGTATTTTAAATATTTTAATGCGCTGTAAATCATAAAAACTTTTAATTTATAAGAAAATGTATTCTGTAATTGTAGTTAAAAATTTAAATATTTGACGATTAAAGAAGTTTAAATGAAAATATGGTTTTGCGTTAACTTTAGTTTCTATTAAACTTTAATTTATTTCTTGTGGTTTTCTTTTAGAAAATATTTTTAGAAATTGTTTTAATCAATGATTTTCTAAAATAAGTGTTACTGTATTTGATTCTAATCGCATTTCAGTAAATAATAATTGAAATTTAATAACTTATTAGAAACAATTGCTCTCTTGAGAAGTAGAGGTAAATACAGGTCAGTATCTAATAGTCGAGCGCTACAACTCAAAGGACTTTATAAGCTCGATAAAAATCATAGCATTCATCACAACTCACAATATTTGTTTCGCCGATGGATATGAAACAAAGTGAATCAGATGTCAATTTTTTCTACCAAAAGCTTCATGTTTGATAAGGTTATTATTATAGTTATACTTATTATAATACAAGTCAAGTGTTTATAATAAAGAGCTTCAGGAATACAATGTAAATGAGCTTTTGATGCGAACACTCGATCGCATTCCTGAAGCTTAAAAGGCTTTTAGAGATATTGTAAACTAATCTTTCTTTAAAATCCTTCTCAAAATTGTGCTGAAAACTCAGAAATAAATAGTTTTGAAGAAATGATTACCCGATTATTAAAAGTTATTGATATTTCTGCGGAACTCAATCTGAAGTAAAACCTTTAAATAGGTGAAGGCTAAAAAGGCTACAAAAGGCAAGAAAAAGGCAACAGTTTGAAAAAAGGCAGGAATTTGAAAAAGGCAACAATTTGAGAAAGAGCAACAATTTTAAAAAAGACGAGTTTAAGAAAAAGGCAACAATTTGAAAAAAGGCAAGAGTTTAAGAAAAATACAAGAAAAAAGCAAGAATTTATGAAACAGGTAAAATTATAGTAAAAAGTTAAAATACAGCTCTTTTCATAGCTATAAAAGCAGCTGATGCAAAGCAAGATAAGCAAACAATAATATAATTTGATAACATTGATTGTGGTATTTTTGTCGTTGGTAGTGGTATTGGTATTGTTGTTATTGTTATCGTTATCATTATTTCTATTTATCGTATCATTAGAATTTAAGAAATTAGTTTTACATACCAGTGTTGTGAACACTTGTCCATTCGTTCATTGTTATGTTATGGGGTTTGTTGTTCAATGTATTGACCCAATCATGTATTT
This sequence comes from Camisiidae sp., assembly GCA_034696325.1. Lineage (NCBI taxonomy): Eukaryota > Metazoa > Arthropoda > Arachnida > Sarcoptiformes > Camisiidae > Camisiidae sp. The sequence continues at coordinate 16,424 of JAQFZT010000723.1, forward strand.
CCACTCTAGGAGGTTTAGCGTTAAATCCTTCCAACAGCTCCATTAGATCTATTAAACAAAATTTATCATAAGTTTAATTGATTTTAATTAAATAACTAATAAAACTTACAAACTTTATCGTGTTTATCATATGTTGGAAGTTTTCGAAATCTCTTGATTGCTGAATAGTTAGCGGAAGTGTTGGTACATTTTGGGATTTTAGTGTAGATAGATATAAGTTATTTATAAAAACTTAATAAATTTTCAAAATGGCGGATTACTAAATTTAAGATAATCAAAAAAATAAAAACGAGCGTAGATTTTATTGCCTGAAAACTATAGAGAGAATTACTCTAAGAACCTAATGAACTCGATTATATACCCGGTGTAGCGGTAATGTTAGAATACGAAAACTAATTTTAACCAATAGGAGAACAGAGAACTAGTCACCGCATTGAGTTTTCTCTGCTTCAAATATTTCAACCAATAGGAGAGCATAAAACTAGGCACTGAATTGAATTTTTCTCTGATACAAATATTCTGACAAATAGGAAAAAGTTGGGTTATTTTCACAGTTTTCAAATGATTTGACTTACAATAACAACAAAATTCAACTAATTTTGATTTCAGACTTCACTTTATTCACTTAATTTCTTGAATTACAATTAAATTATTTCATTAATAATAATAATAAATGTCTTACTCAGTGAATGCAATATTATTAGATCACAATTATTCTACTCGTAAAGAGCCAAAGAAATTGAAACAAGATACAAATGGTATTCACAAATGGTATGGTAAGTAATTATTATTGATTTTTAAAAATTTTATTGTTTCTAATATTTATTTTTCTAATTACAGGTATTCTACAACAAAGTGATTCAATTGACATAAGCTTAAACGCGTGAAAGACGCACTCAAAAAGACGTCAAATAAGAAAAGACTGAGAAAAGTGAATAAAGAAAACAATGAAAGAAATGAATCGAAAAAAATCAAAACAAATCGTAAGTGAATTAATAATTTGATTTTGTTTATAAAATTTAACTCAATTTAATCAGATTTATATTATTTAGATCTTAAGAAACTAATTGAAATTAAAATGAAAAATGAATTTGTTAAAGGAGATCATTCAGATCCAGGTTAAAGCTTAAAGCTTTTAAAAAGGATGCGATTGTTATTCACGTGTTTTCAGAAAAATTTTTACTAAAGTGCGCAACATTAATGATGGACTCATTACAAAAGAAACACTTCCTATTAAGATTCGTACAGTAAAATCTGGAGCTCAAAGTCGCGTACTATCCGATAGAAGACTTTCTTCGATTCAAAAAATAGACCTCAGAATTGCTGAAGACATCAATCTAAGGGAAAATTAAATTCCCGAAATTGCTAAACCTGAAGCAATTTATGCCTTAACACACTTTGTTTAAATAATAACTTTTTGTCATTTTATTTCAATAAATTTAATAGAAAAATCATTTCAAATCATTTCAAATTTATTAAAATCAAGTAAAATTTATTTCAAATTATGATTTTTCTATTGCGCAAAAAGCGCGCATTTTTCATTAAAAATGTTTAAACAATTATACAGTAATATTTATATATTTATATAAACATGCAGTTGAATTCAATCGTCGATTTGATAACACCAATTTATTAAAAACTGATTATTACGATTTAAATCTAATGAGAATATAATGACTAGTTATCATATCTAAAAAGTAATTTTATAATTAAGTAAAAGTCAGTCATTGCTTCTATCATTGAATGCATGTTTTAATTTAAATAATTATGTGAATTAAATTTAATTAATATTTGAAATTATTATTAATAAAACTTTTTCTAATAACTCTTCACAATATTTAAATAAATTCACTATTTCACATTTATAAATAAATGAAAGCCATTTAATTCTCTCTATCAATAAAGGCATGTTTTGATTCATATATTTATTTGAATTAATGGAAATATTGTGAAGAGTTATTAGAAAAAGTTTTATTAATAATAATTTCAATTATTAATTCAATTTAAGTTAAAATATGCTTTTATTGATAGAGATAATTAAATAGCTTTCATTTATTTATAAAATGGCTTATACGTTATAATAACTAGTTATAAGATTCAATTCTTGATAGCCAGTTTTTCATAAATGGGTGTTATCAAATTGACGATTGAATTCAATTGCATGCTTATATAAATGGTACTGTACAGATGTATGACAATACAATAGCGGGAAATGTTTACACATTTTTCAATAAAAATGTTTACTTAGAAGCAAAATGACCGTTTGCCTTGACTACTCAGAGCAGCTACTAGGACGGCTTAAAACGTTCGGCCACAGGCCTCTTTAACCCCCGATGTTCCGGTGCTTCAGCTACTGCTGTGATGACGATCGAGCTAGAGTTCGGCACCTGTCACGGGGAAGTGAGGCTATGGGACCTCAAGTTCGCCACCCTCCCTGTGGTCCGCCACTAAAGTGACTTATATATTATAGGTTTATGAAGTATATAAACCTATAATAAAAAACTATTTTGCACTGAATTACAGTTTATAATTCAATGCTTAACACTATTCTCTATAGCGCCTAATTTTTGCGCATTATATCAACTTAAAGTTTATAGAGACTGTACTATTGCTATAGCAACATATAGTCTACAATACAACAGCTTTAGGACTCTGCAATAAAATGTATAAATTATTTTATTACAGTTTCAAAAAAGGCAAAAGTTAGGTTAGGTTAAATTAGAGGAAAAATTTTGAGTATTTTTACCCCCACCCGGTTTGGGGGAAGCATTTTTCGACCCCCGGTCATAAAAAGGGGGAGAGCACTTTTTCTCCGGTTATATCAGCTTTATACTACTCTCTCTCTCTCTCTCTCTACAGACCCCTCTATAGGAACTTTATGTAACCTAACATTAACTTTTTAATTTAATTAAAAGGAGATTTACAAAATCCGCCTATCTCACACACCGCCACACCCTATCAACATTTATATATCATTAGAAAGGTCTTGAAGAGTAGATCAACGTTGTCTCTAGGCTCAACTTATTAGCTCGTGATCCAAGGCCGCTAGAAAGCGAAAACTGTAGCCCGTCCCATTAATAAATAGACTTGATCTAATCGTAGTTTTATACTAAATCGACAATTCGGAATCCATATTTTGAGGTCGAATTACGATATCTCTAATAGTTAGTGAGATAGAGGAAGTAAGTGGAACTTAAATTTTATTATCGCGTTTTAAGCGAAAATATTAACAAATTCCAGACTAAAAACGAATATAACAATAAAAAATAAGGTAGAATAGATTAAAGTCGCTGTGAGGAATTGAGTACCGGGAAAAATGGGGCTAGTCCTGGTTAGGGGATTGAGTACCTCACTATAAGGAACAAACTTAAGCCAGACTCTGGATTGAGTAGGGGTCTCATTAGCTTTTGAGGTGGTGGCTATCAAGGAACCCGCTAGGGGGCTTGAATAGCTCAACCTCTAAGGGTAGACAAATGACTAACGATGCCAACCCTGGATTGAGTAGGGGTTGGTAAGGTAGTCAGCTGATCCCTTCAGAGTTAACCATACCTCCAGGCTTTTTATTTAAAAAGTCAAAGGGAAAGAGCACTTGGTGACCACATTGCTGGTTATGCCAGTAATTTCCCCCAGGTCGCGTTTGGGTAAAACCCACTTTCCTAAATGTATTATTATTAGTGTCTGTTATAAATATATTGATTAAAATCGGAGTGTAGTTAACTTCTCGTGGTTAGGGCATTAAATTAATTTTAGATTTTTGAATCGTTTTTATTTTTATATTTATATTTTAATATTTTTATTAAACCATAGCAGTGAGTGCTGGGAGTACCTCATTATATAAGGTATAGTCCGCATTGCTAGTGGGTTGGGGATTGCTATAGCACACCTCGCGGTGTCCCCTTGAAACACCATTTTGTGGTTAAGATGCTCTTTGTTTATGTTTAGCTCCCTCTATCTCACTAACTATTAGAGATATCGTAATGCGACCTCAAATTATGGATTCAGCATGGTCGATTTAGTATAAAACCACGATTAGATCAAGTCTATTTGTTAATGAGCGGGGCTACAGTTTTCGCTTTCTAGCGGCCTTGGATCACGAGCTAATAAGTTGAGCCTAGAGACAACGTTGATCTACTCTTCAAGACCTTTCTAATGATATATATATATATATATATCAATAGGGTGTGAGGGTATGTGAGATAGGCAGAAACTCCATAGATTGTTGTAATCCTCCTTTCATAAAGTTAATAGTGTGTTACATAAAGCGCCTATAGAGGAGTCTGTAAAGTCTTATTAAGTACAACGGGTGAGAGATATGTTTTGTCTTTACATTACGTGTCATTTTCTTTTTATTTTGTTTAACTTATAATTAAGCAATTATTTAAATGCTTTTTCATTACAGTCTTAAAAATTAAAATTAAAATTAAAAATTAAAGACAAAAATGTCTTTAAGAAGTGATACAAAAAATAGACAATCATTTAGTGATAGAATATGTGATGATTTGTGTGAAGTATTATTGAGTTATTTGTCATTTGAACACA
>JAQFZT010000724.1:0-20960 GCA_034696325.1 Camisiidae sp.
AGACAGAGAGAGACAGAGAGAGAGAGAGAGAGAGAGAGAGAGAGGGAGAGAGAGAGGTTTATGACATAATGATGGCCACTCTCCTCATTTCCACTTTACTATAGTTAGTTATATATAAGTCATATGAGGCTTATAAGGCATCAAACACATGAAATACCCTTTAACTTATTGATTAATATAAAAAACAAGTGAGTGTCCATCGATGCATGCAATGCTAAAATGATGCCAAAATGATTCTCAAGCCTGTTATCAAAATTCAAAATGAAACTTTATTTTCTACTCCACTACTACTATGATTATGGTGTTTCATTGCTAAGGCTCGCATGAATATATATTCTCAGGAAAATTATACTATCAAAAAGTCACTTTAGCAGATATTTCATTGAAAAAAAGTTTTTGCCTTCTTTTTTAAGAAATTATTTCTGGATGAATAGTATCACCCATATTGAGGAGTATTCTTCATATTCGTGTCCTGTCAATGTTCCAAAAGGAGGAGCTCTTTAGATATGACACCATTGAAACCATTGAACAATAATATCTGAAATGATAAAAAATTAATACATTTTTTAAGTGCGCTGATCTGTATTCATGAAGTGATCGCAATCTAATCATCAATAGGTGTGGATCTATAATAACTTTAGTATTAAAGTGATGATAGCATTATTATTATTAGCTATCGCTTAGCCTAACATTTAGTTTTGTTTAACTATTAGAAATATTCATAAATTGGTCAGCGATGCAGATGTGCAGATGGTTTTATTTGGGTCAACACTATTCAAGATTTGTAAACACTATTTGCAGATCATTTCGTGTTGAAAGCCCATCATTGATGAGGTGATGATTAAAGTTATGACTAAAGCTATTAAGCTGTTTATAGAGCATAAGTCATGCTTATGTTATATAAATGGGTCAAATCTTTTTTCAATCACTAATTCATAATTAGGTTTCAATGCCTACCAATTGTCGATTTTAATGAAACCTGATTTTGATATGAATAGTATTCTGCATATGGAGTACATGATTAAGTCCCTCGAAATTAAGCCTTTAATTAAAGTGGATTCGTTTCTCACAAATGCCAATTATCTCACTCTCACTCCCTTATTGCTGAGGTTGATAATTGCCAAACACTCACTCACTTGCAAATACCAGAGAATCTTTTACATTTACATCTTTTACATTTTTTTATTCTTTTGATTTATGTTTCGTAATGAGAGCTCAAAACGTGATATTATTTTTTAAGTCTTAATTATAAGCATTATTTTACTGATTATTTAACTTTAAATAATATGACATTGTCTGACCTTCGAGAGCACAATTACTCTTTACCAGTCTTTATCATAGCATCAGTTTCGAGAATAAATATTTACTGAAAAAATATGTTCTTTTTTAATTGGCATCAAATATTTTATTTAAAATAGAGTTCATAAATACATAGTTCTTGTGCTGAATAATAAGTTTCAATGCAAAGGTTAGTTATGGAATTAAACTAAATAACGTGTTTCGGTAAAGATGAGAATCCCTTATTTTAAATAAAGTTATTTATATATAAAATTGAGTCTAGATTTACGCAATTGCAGAAATGTTTATGCAATTTAAAAGTTTTGCCGTCAAGTCGATCATATTCTTGATTTAGGCCATTTGTGTACTATTCTAACAATTCTTTGTTCGAATGGTTTCTTCCTTTTTTTTAAAGCTTTAACATTTTTATGCCAATTCTCTGCTCTCCATTTAAGCCCTGCTGCCTTTAACGACCCCCATTCTAGCATTTTAAAGTAAAATGGCTAAAGCCTCTCGATAGCTCCTTCCTTCGCCTCATCTGCAGCATGTGATGGTGCAGTGACCTGCATAAGATCTCTCTCTTTACAGCACAGTATGTTCTTAGCGCTGCCCAACTCGTCTCGACTCATCTCGAGTCTCTCTGGTGCAGATCTCTCTAATATATCTCCCATCACTCTCTGGCTCTCTCTGGCTCTCTCTGGCTCTCTTTAGTAATATTATGATGATGCAGTTGGTGTAGTTGCTATAGTTGCTAAGGTGACTTAAAAGATAGCCAGAAGAGAACTTTTTTCTTTTGCAAATATAGGATTTAAATTGGAAAACTTTTCTGCTTCCCCGCAGTGCATAGAGAGGACCACTGGATAGAGTGAGAGCGAGAATAAGATGAAAATCAAAGCAAAGGGGAAGAAAAGAGCGAAATAAGGAAACGAATCTTATATACAGTCTGATGCATATAAGTTTTGAATTTGATGATAGGTTCAGTTAATGCATTAGGCTTTGGCTTCGGTCAACTCCAAATGCAAAAAAGCACATTTCAAGCGAAAAACTTATTGGCGTTGAGCTTAGCTATTAATGTTAAGCAATCGTTACAATGGTATATATTAGTGATGTAGTGTCCATTGACACGCAAACTTCAAATGTACAATTCTGTCAAATATAGAGTTTGTTTATATATATGTAGATTAGTTGGATAGCTATGCATTTTACTAATATGTTATATTGTGATTTATCTCTACATTAGTATTTATATAACTCACAATCAAAACTAACTATCAACTAAATCCATGCATTTTCCTTCTTTTCATTCTTTGATAAGATGCTGATGATGTGACCGTCACAATACTGGGATTACAATGAAGAGGGAATAGCATTCATCCAAAAATGGGGGAACTCATGAAAACATAAATTCCATACCACTATATCTCTGGCCAAAACTTTTTATCGATTTTTTACCAATACTAGAGACTAAGATTAAGGTATTGCAAGCGTAGGCAACGAGAGAGAAAGAATAACTTTTCTTACTTATTGCAACGCAGATGAAGGGGAGCCACCATTTGAGGGGAGATTGAACTTAAACGAGGGGGTCAGCAAACCAAAGATAGATTTACTAAAGAAATATATATTGCATTCTTCTTTTTTATAACAAGTTGCTTAAAAACTTCAATTCAATGGACTCCAACTTCTCATATCACAGACTAACAGAAGTTTTACAAACAATTGATTGACTGACCAGTTATCAGCTCTGTTTGCTTTTATTGTGTCCATTCCTTATATTTGTTTGCATTCCATAAAATCAAACTTAACTTTAAAATGAGATTAATGAAACTCTACCAAATTATATAATATTATAAATTTCCATTAAAACTCGAATTAAAATTTCCATTAAAATTCAAATTAAAACTTCATTAAAATTTATTGCCCTTAAGTATTTCATATGAATTGAGCATTTCATAAACTCATAATTATAAAGTGTAACAAACATTCATTACCGGTTTTGTTGCAATGATTAAAGAATGATTTTATTTTATTATTCACAGCATTGAATGTAATCTAAACAATTCTTCTTGAAAAAAACCAAATTTCCCTAATTTCATGCACATTAAATTAGACACAATTACGCAAAATTTTAAAGTCATTAATTTTATCAAAATTATAATTTTTTTTCAAGAAATATAATTTAAATTAGATTTTCATATAATTACTATAATAACGACCATTAAAAGCTTAATAGTCAGAGGAAATGAGCAGAAATACAGTATATTTGTTATAATTAAAGATTATTTATCTTGAATTAGTTTAAATTTTACCTAAAGAACTGTTTCAACATTAACTTTTGTATTGTCGATCCATTTGGTTTAACGATAGAAGTTCAGTATAATTGAGCTTTACTTCATTGTGAACTTAAGGTTTAGGTGTTTTGGACCTAAAAAACAAACATTCTCTCTCTTGAGATAATGTTGTAATTATGGTGCTATTATAAGACAAGTTAAATGTAAATGATAGTCAAAGTACTGCTACAGTTCCAATAAATGTTACCCTTAATGGGATTCTGCTTTAATTTGAATAATAAATAAACTTCATTTGAGTGTTCGTGACATAAAAGGCATTAATTTTACTAGACTTTCATTAAGACAATTGACAATCAATATAACGATAACAGTTATATATTTAATTAAATGTTTCTCTAATCAAAGTAATCGTTTCTTCAACAAATAGTTGGCGACAATTAAGTTTTGGAATAGAGAACCCAATAGTATATGGGGTTATGACCAGAGATAAAAAATAAGTTATTTTATGCACACCAGTAAGAGTTTGCTCTTTTTCTTCTAAATGGCATAATATTTCATCTCTATTTTAGACCAGAATAATTGAAGCCTTTTTGATGGAAAATTACTTACTTTGACGAAAATATATTGAGGTCAACGATTTTTATAAGATATGAAACAAAGCTCTTCAAACAAAAATCTATGTCAACAGTAAATAATTCAAAATAATTGGTATATAAGGAAATAATTGCTGTATTTTTTTCAATGACATTTAATGATTGAAAAAGTATTAAGAATTTTCTTATATTGTTTGCTCTATTATTATATAATGTAATTGATTGATAGCAAAGAGAGAACTTTAATTAAATTGTATAGCTTTGCTTTAAATGTCTTTAGTAATTATTCTTTTGGCATTATGTAATTTATTATGATTTCTAATACATATTTTCTACTGTTATTTTACAAGTACACGAAAATAAATTAATCGAATAATCAATGATTGATTTGAAACTTTTTGTCAATTTTATTATTGAATTATTTTAGAAAAAATTTTCATTGAGAACTTTGTTGATGAAAATTTTTTATTATTAAACATAAAAATAACTCAAAAATTCAAATGTTTTAAAACTTATATAACAATAAGCGTTTATATGATATGATGATAATAACAATCTTCTTCATTATCCACAGTTGAAGTGAATTTAGAAATTCTTCAAAAGCAATTTTCATGCATATCACTCATGTTTGAAAAGTGAAATGTTGTGCCTTTTGTTAGTAAAAAGTTTTCTTAATTTGAGATATACTTTACTAAATCACAACAGAAAGTTGAAGTTGAATAGGAATTAATTACATACTAAGTTGTTATTTCATTTATATTCATTTGACTGGTAAGAAAGAACTGCAAAATAAGATTCACTTTCTCTCGCAATATTCACTGAATCCTACGATGACTATGTTTTTCGAAACCAAACTAAAGCTCATATAATAAAAACTTTTATGAGCTTAACGGCTTATGTTTTCTATTTTCTTTAATATATCAAGTGATATAAAGTTTTGACAAAAAAAGTTTTCATTTTTGATTTACAGCTCTGTTTTCACTTCGAATCAAAAGTGTTTTAAATTAAAAATTCGAACTATTGTAGAAATATTTGGAAAATTTCAAGTTTTTTTGCGAATTTTATAGTTTAAAACTATTTTTTCGATTTTCGAGATGTATTCAAGTTTTTGTTTAGAAATTTTAATTGCGTTAGAATTATAAATCAGAACTTTTAAAATTAGGTAAAATTAGACTTCATTTCGATAAAGAATGAAGAAATTGATTGAAAATGTTGAAAATAAAATGAATTTTAGACTGATAGCACTCCCCGATCGGCTGCTACACGCACTTGAGTCTAAGTCTGCTGAAGAGGTTTTAGCAGATCTCGAAACGCATTTTTAACTGCTGAAAACATTTTCAGCTGACGGAAATTCTATTTATGAGGATAAAACATTTAATATATGAAACTTGTGAAGAGGAACCCTCAATTAGTAACGAAATAATCGATTTATGAAACATGTTAATATATTGAAAATACATATTATTTTCACTTATGTCCAGTTCCCATAAGGATTCATAAGGAGTGCCAAAACATTTCGGACACCAAATTTTTTATTTTGTCAACTACTGTATTGTTTCAATAATCTTCAAATGTGTGAGAGTTAGCCGAATAAATTAGCTTCAATTTGATGTATTAATATTATATATTACTTACAGTTCAAATTTTTAATTAAATTTCAAACGCAGCCCTTTCTATCAAGCTTTAAAAGTCAAATATTAACATGACTTCACACTCAATTTTATTCAACTCAAAAAAAATTAGTCAATCAAAAAAGACTTTCATTTCTTTTCCAATTAAAATAGTTATTTTTGAAAATGAAATTTTCAATTTTTATTTTAATTGAACTTTTGTGAATTTTTTTTCTAAAATTAAAATAAATTTGTGGATCCAATCAATAACTTAGATATTTGGTAAAATTTTCAGTTTTAATTAATAAACTTTGCAATAATTTAAAAGAAATTAACAACTAAAATATACTGACAATCAATGAACTTAAGTCTGTTCTTGTGCTTTAGAATTGCTCTGCTTTTGAATGCTGTTGTTTTAAGGTTTCTGTATAAATGTTAAAATATAATAGATTTTGGCATAATTTTTAGCATCCTATTTTCAAATTAAAATCTTCAATTAAATAAAATTGCATTTCTTTTGTTTTATTGAATAATTGAAAAATATCTGATACGAAATGAAACCTCCACTTTAAATCAATATTTAGCAAAGTATACAAAATCAAAATGTGGCGTAAACTGCGAGGATATGAATGGGCAAAACCTACACAAACTAACAGTACTTTGGGATATAATAGCTATGAATCAAATCACTCGAAATATGAAATATTATATCATTTTGAAAAGAAAAGTATAATCAAAACTGAAATTACAGCAGAACATTTCAATGTTATTATAATCATTTGAAGAATTTTTATTTTCCAATCATAAAAAAGTTGACATATATAAAGGAAGTGGTCGTTCCATGTCATTCCAAAATTATATTTCTTACTTCAGTTTTAAATAATCATTAACTATAATAGAATTCATTGATACAGGAATGGAAATGGTATCAAATTATCTAAAATAGCTGATGGAGTTTTCAATATAGTCAATACACAAGTTCTAATACTTTTCAATTAAAGATTATTTTTATCAACTCCTTGAGTCGAGTATTTTTCAATATCTATAGTTTCAAAGCTAAATAAAGCACAAAATTTATAAACATTTCCCGATTATATTTTACCTTCATAAACATTGTAGGCCAAGCCTCGAGCTTTTCTGGCTCATTCTTTTGTGAGCCTGAACCTGACAGAATCCCAAAAAACTGGGCCTCTAAGCTAAGACTGAGCCTTGAATCGGACCTAGTATTTAATTTATAAATTTTTGAGAACATTCAATTTTATAAGTAGAAAAGCAGAGACAGTTTTTGCACATTTCATGAAATTATAACTTTCTTTATAATAGTCGAAATATTTCATAAAATAATGCAAAAGTTTGAGTCAAATGATATTAAAAATCAATACTATAGTTTCAATTTTTCATTAATTTTACCATAAAATAGTATGTATTTATGAAAACATACTTTAAAAATTTTACTTTTTTCCTGCATTTGAAGTTTTCAGGCTCAGTATGAGCCTCAACTAAAACATGAATCTGAGCCTCACATAAAAACCTGAGCCTCTGAACCTAGAATAAAATCCTAAATTCAAAGTATAAATTCCTTAATTTTAAAGAGTAAAAGTACTCAATTTTTAAAAAATTCAAAATGATTACACATTTATTTTGAACTTCAAAAAATCCCGACTAATGTATTAGTGGAGAAATTATTTTTATTTTCAATAAAACCATACAAATTCTAAGGGATCGAATGAAGTAAGAATTTTTCATATACTTTTTTGAGTATTGAAATAAAGTTTTTTCTATTCGAAATTATTTTTAAAGTTAATGTCACATTTAAAAAACATTTTATATTAAAATTTTTGTTTAATCGTGAATTATATTTGAAAGAATTTGTGTATTAAAATAAGTTATCATTTTATTAAATCTTCAACAATAACTTACTCAATGTTTTTTATTTAACTTGTTTGAAACGAATAGTAATTTCTTTTCAGAATTTGACATTTTAAAAATAAATTCATTTAATTTATTCGTTAGTTTTCTTGTACTGATACTAGCGTTGCAAAGGATTAAATTTATATTTTCAGTATTTAATTTAGTTCTTCCATAGAAAATGTAGTAAATTTCTCATAGAAAAAATTTAACACTTCTATCAATTAAAAATTGTTATCAATTGAATATAATCCTAGATTATTAGACAATAGTTTGACAGAATTTGATATTCAGAGTTAATTTATGGTGAATATAAGATACTCGAGTCTGGAGAACCTGAAGGAGTTTTTGACTGAATTTGAATATTTTGCTGTATTTTTAAATTTGATATTAAATTTAGTCAATAACTAAGTTTAATATTAAATTGAAAGCTCTGGAGAAAATTTAGTAAATTTAAAACCGAAATTCATTTGATGAAACTGTTAAAAATAGAAATTTTTGAGAATTTAAAATTTGTGAATATTTATGAATTCAATCTATAGTTCGTAATGCTTTTTGCATAACTGCGAAATTTCATTACTGCAGAATTGTGTCTCACAGGATATATTCATCGCATTACTGCACACAACGCAAACACTATAACACAATCAATAAAAAAATCTAGTGTTGACTCAATGATTAATACATAAAAATATCAGATGATTTACTGCTTAAAAAACTTATTAATCAAATTGTCAATCATTGCGTTAGTAATAAAATGAAACTTTCAAAATAGTATTACAAACTTACACATCAATGAATTGATTAAATCTAATCTTAAATCTTAGTAAAAGAGAATTTCAAAAGAAAATCAATTTAAAGTTTAATTATATGAAAAGGTAATTAATTTATAATTTGGGAAATTTTTGGTTTTAATAGAAAATATTATAGAAAATGCTCATTAGATCATAAATTGATGAAAAATTTTGAGAAAAAACAATATATCAGAGAAAAAGTGTGTGAAAAATACTTTTAAAACAGAAGACTTTATAAATAAGTGAAATATTCATTGTCTTTATCAATGAAAGCATGTTTTGATTTTATATTTATGTGAATCAATTGGAAAAATTTTGATTTTAAACTAAAATAATTCTGAAGAGTTATTAGAAAAGGTTTACAAGGAATAAAAAGCAATTGTTTCAAGTATTAATTGCATTTAATTAACATAAACTTTAAAATCAAAACATGCTATCATTGATAAAGATAATGAATGATTTGACTTATAAGTTATAATAACTAGACATAAGTTTTTGATAAGATTCAAATTTAGATTAACACTATTTTCGAAATTGATGATTGAGTTCAATTGCATGGAATTTATTTTTTGTCTGTAGAGTATTTATCATTTCGGAAATGAAGAGTTTGACAACTCATAATTACTACTCAATACTAATCACTCATTAATATTTGAATTTGAATTTTTGCCCTCACGTTCATCTGTATTTATTACTGGAATTTTCGGGATCTTTTAATGTCATTCTTTCTCTAATAGTAATACTATTGAGATTGAAAACAACAAAAATACTTTTATTTAAACTGTGAGTATTTATTTGATGAAAATATCTATGTATAATAAAAACAGAGTTCTTCATGAACCCTTCGTGAGTAGTTATAAGATGATAATTTTTGTTTTTCAAATTTGTGATCATTTTAAAATACATGCTATCAGAGAGAAACCCTTAGTCATAAAGTTTTGATCTTTTTTAAGTTTTATATGATTTAAGAAGAAAATATTCTCCGATTGTGATTGAAACATTCAATAGGATTCTGGCCATTCATCAAAACTGAAAGCACATTATTTCCAAATGTAATTTGTTATCAATAGCTTTGCAACTGAAGCATGCATTCAATTAGATTTATGATTAATTACTTCAAGAACATTGAATTTAAATTTCTCTACAACAATAAATTAAGATCTCATTTTAAAAGTCATATTTTCATCAAAATCATTACAATGATCAAGAAAATAGCCATTGAAGAAAGTTTTTGAAGTTAATTAATTTAGTGAAGAGCATAAGCTAACCCTAAGCTTGAGACTGACCATAAAAATCGCGCTTCTGCTAAAGGTTAAGTGAGGTTATGAAAGGTAAATCTGAGTTTTAAATAAATTAAGCGAATGATTCAAATTTGCAATATTTTATTAAAATTTTCTTAACAAACAAATAGATACAAAATTACAAACAGTATTATAAAACAAATGAGACACATGTTTATCGAGGTTGAAGTTAAAAATTTATCTTAAAACTAATGTTGTTTTGTACACTTTTATGAGCTCTGACCGAATCGGATACAAATATGAATTTAAAATAATCTGATTTCTTAAAAATAAGAGTTTTATATGTTTACTGTTTGATATGACTGTTTATATATTAATATTTCTATTCCATAAAAGACTCAATAGTATGACATGAGAAGTATGGTATTCAAATGGTGTTTGTCAGATATAACAAACATGTTATTTTTGTCTCAAAGCATATTGTGTCAAATTTTCTTTGAGATACGAACTGATTCTGACATTCAAGAATACAGTAGAGTTTATATAAAAGTTTGGCCCTAACCTTAAAAATGGCCATTTCTTTAACCCATACATCACTTCCTTTACAATACTCTATCGGTATAAATAACTATACAGAGAGTGAACACATTTAAGAAATATATATTTAAGAAAATCTTAAACTTCTATCTTTTGATACAATGTTCGTGTGACCTCTTTTTATTTGAAAATTTTGCAAATGCTCTTCAAAGTGACAATCTTTTTATACGTATATGAAAATTGTATCGCCCAATATTTGCTGAAAACACATTTGCATGCATGAAAAGAAGAGTAGATGCAAAATGCTTTTCAAGTGCAACTCTTGCGACGCATCACTTTTCTTAAAGTTTCGTTCATACTATCACTTGTGCAAACTCTTAAAAAATACTTTAGTTGAGATCACACACACGGATTAAAATTAATCTTGAGTTGCACGTGAATGAGGGGTAGGGATGGGATTGGGATGAACAGAGATGTACATTTCATTGGAGACAATGATCCAATGCTTGTACTAGAAATCCTTATAGTAGGATCAAAGTGCCATTACACACAAAAGTTTTAGTTTTCACTAAATCCTCATATATATAACTTATATATATATCAAAATCGTGAAAAGAGCACTATTTTAAGTTTTTAAGTTTGTGTCTCAACGCTCTTCTCCAGAACTTTCAATTCGTTTGCTTTCATTCCCTCAAGGATTTTATTTTTGTGCAAAACTACTACTAAGTATTACTTTTTATGCGATAGTCTTTTTCTTTCTTTCTTTTCATTTTCTTTCTTTCTTCAACTTCTCTTTAAGCTATAATTACTGTATGCTTTATAAGAGGCTGAAGGCTATCAATTGACCAAATTATAGACACAAATAAGTGAACTCCGCTCATTCTGTTTAAGTAAAGCGGCAATTATGGGGTAATTAAGCATTTAAGTTGGCGGTATTAAAGCAACACAAAACACATTTTTTAAATTTTAGATTTGCAAAGCAATGCAAAGCATGCAATTTTCTGCTGAACACATTCAACAAAAACTAATAAGTGCTCAATAATGATAGTGGATCCCAATGAAGATAATTTCAAAATATTGAAACCTTCATTTCTTTTTTTTACTTCAAGTCAAATCATAATAAAAGATCATTATTATAGCGTTAGTATGCTATCAAAGCTATTAAAAACTATTAAAAAGTTACTCTTTCGCCGAATTGGATGAATAATTGAAAAAAAGAGATCTGTCAGTGACTAAAATTGAACGGAAAAATATTGAATAGAGAATGAATTAGAGATCAAGTTCTAATGTGGTTTGTATTGCTTTAATGTTATTATTCAAAAATTTGTCAAAACCATTGAGCGACAGAAACCCCTTTTGATACCCTTATTGATAGCGATAAAGCGGTTCGTGCTGAGAGGCGGTGGTTGGTCTCATATTGACTTTACTCAATGATTGCCAGCTATTTTGCATACAAGCATACATTTAATAAGATGTGTAATTTTAAAATGCATATCTCCGCCCACTTTTCTTTTGATAAGCAACCAAAGCAAGCAATTCTCTCTTTTCAGCACTTATTTGAATGGCATGCGTCGTAAATTGCTCTACACTAGAAATTCAAGAAAACTTAGTATACTCTTTCTCACTAATGCCTCACTCACTTTTGCTTTACTTGCATTACATTAAGAAATTTCGATTTTTTCTTTTCTTCATTCTCTCTAACTTTAGCATTACTTTACTCATGAGCAGAAGATTGAAGTGAAAAAATATTCTTTTGCAGGCATTACTTCGCTGAGGATTTGATTAAAATGGAAGAATTTATAAAAAGGGAGGCACACGAACTAAAGTGCAATTATCATAATAAAGGAACGAAAAGTCAAAAGAAACTTTTTTATTATTAAAGGTCTGACTTTAATTACGCGAAAGGCATGAAAATAATTGCTGTGAAGGCCATCGCAATGAGAGATCACTTTAATTATATGCCTTCTAGATTTGATTGAATGTGCTAATTAAGCCACACCTTTCACTAATTAAGGCTTAGTCAGCTCTCGTACAGTCATATGAATTGTAGGCTTGGCTTTTGTTGTTAGGTATGAATATTATACCGATAAATGACTTATAATGTGTATATAAGCAATAATGTGTGGTCATCACACAATTATTTAGTTCGTGTTGCGGTACTATTATCATCATTAATCCCATATAAGCATAATTGTTAGAACAAAGGCCTCTGACCCTCCAATAACACTATTAGCACTTGATTTTTTCATTACAAACTCTCAGCAATGCGTGAAGAGACAAAAGGATAAAACATAATTTAAAAGTCATTAAAGTGATGATCACAGCACTGCCCCCCGCACTCCCCCGCAAGCATATACTAATCTGAAGTGATAGTGCGCTTGAATGCCAATTATAATAATTGCATATCACATCACATTAATACGTTACGCATATCTTCTAATATACTACAGTACCCAATCATGAGAATCCGGGGTGAGTAAACTCATCTCAACTCATTTGGAATATGTTAGCAAATGTTGGCAAATGAGAAGAGTTATTTCAATGTCAATTATCCAATCACCACTTCTTTTCTACTCAACCATCTACTTTTCATCTGACTTTTCATCGCAAAGAAATGCGATAGTAATCATAGTTTTTAAATAAGATAGTATTAGATTACTTTACATTACCTTATATTACATTATTGGCTAATAAAACCCCTTATATAAGAGCTAAACCGTTATACATATATAAATGTAATGTAAGTGTATGTGTTCTAATTCTATATCTATTGGTAAGCGTATTATTTTATTTCATGAAGAGGGGGGCGAACGAAAAGTGGGGGAAAGTAAGAACATTGTGAAAGAGAAACTAAACAAAAATGCAATTTTAGTCCATCTAAAATGCGATTCTTGCTTTCTTGCATTTTATATATGTTCGTTTAAGCTTATATACGCTCTTAAAGTAATACTTTTATGCAATGTTACTTTGCTATTACTTTTGGCAAAACTTTCTGCCTGTGAGGGTCTTATTCGTGAAACGTCAAAACTAAAGGGCCTCTATATATCTTTTAATAAAGAATAGAGGGATTGAGAAATCTAATCAAATTTGTTGTAAGAGGAAATTTTTAAAATTGTGAAGCGCATGCTTCCCTATTAACCAATTCCCTCGCTAGTGTTCCATTACCCGCCCAATGGATTTAGTCAAAGACATTGAAAAAGTACATCTTGAAGTAATTTATTTTTCTTTCTTTCTTATTACTGAAAAACTTTCACAATCCAGACCAAATGGCATCTGCCGAGACTAACTTCTGCTTTTTAAAGAAACTTTCACTATTATAATACAACATGTAATATTACAAAACGCCAAAACCAATGAAGCCAACAACCAGTCAGTCAATCCTAGTCAGGAGTCCAACAAACGATTCCCCTTTTTTAAGTTAATAACTACTGCTTCACTGTATTACATGAGGGATTCACTGGTGAGTAGCATTTCAGGCATTAGAATTAGACCAAAAATAAACATTGAGTATACAGTTATGCTGTCTGACAGATATTTCCATACAATACATGTTAAATATATGCATTGAACACCTGGAATGCAAATGCATTCAATAATTTAGTAACTTTTCACTATTGCTTACATTCAGCGAGTTTAGACTCAACACAATTGATATGCTTTTGTTGTTGGCATTGAGGCTGTGAATAGGCATTTAGGAAACAGTTTGCTTTTCTTTTTTATTTGGAAGTCTGACTCGTTTTAGTGTTGACTGACTCTCACACTCTGAGAACTTTCCCCGCAAACGACGATCACATCCACATCACGCTAGTTTGTAGTAGTAGTAGTTGTTGTAGTAGAAATAGTATAGTAGTAGTACTAGTAGTAGTAGTAGATGTACACATAGAGTATGTTATGTAGTTGAGTCAGACAGACTTACTTCCTGATTCAGCACTCACTCTACTTTTCTGCTGGGTTTGGCTTTATATATGGTCATATAAAACCCAACGATCGCTAGCAAGAGTGAGTGGTACGGTCAAGGGCAAGGTCTTTTTTATTTTGGCCATTCACCAAGGATGGGAAAACACCTAAAAGCATCTACTAGTACTCATGCCAGTAATACTACGAAACTCTACCATCAAATCGCTTTCATGTTACACCAAAATAAGCGAATAAAGAATCTTAGCCAACGAGAGACGAACACAGTTAGCATTACATCGCTTTTTATGATGTAACTTATTTCTTAAGTGTACAAATGTCTGCGAAAAATATCGTTTTTCCAAACTAGAAATCATAAGAAAGAAAGAAAAAACAATTTCGCTATTAAAAGAGTGTTTCATCAAATTTTCTTACTTTTGTTTCTATTTTCGTCAAATATTACTTTTTAAGTGGTTTATTTCAAACTCATTCAAAAACTTTCTATTTTAGGTCATTTGAGTTCAACTATGCTTAAGCTCACTATCAATTTCAATATTCAAATTTTGAATTTTATCATTCGTTCGAAAAGTTTTTAACTTTGATTTTTTAAAGTTTTTAATACTATTTAATTAAATAATTGTCATTTTGTGTCTTCAATGTCTAAAACTCGGAAAAGCGATATCAACGGACAGATTCAAGAGCAAAATGTCATAATATTCAAGTTTTACATCAGATTCATTCAAGTGAAAGAAAGAGACGAGAGAACAATTTCTTATAGAATAATATATAAATTGTTGTTTTTCTTTCTGCATACAGTTGTTTAGTTTTTGCCTGTATTTCTCTTTATCACTACATTTTGCACTTTTAGAATTGGGAAAATATAAAAAAATGTATATATGGCTCGATATTTTGATATGTTAGCCCAAAGCATAAGGGAATTAGAGTGCAATGCAGTGATGATGCATTTTTGAAAAAGTTTGATTTTCTAAAAAGCAGGAATATTTTAAGGAACTGTCACCCTTCACATTAGACACTGCTTGGTATTGTAGTGCATGGCTATTATTATTCGTCAGCTAAACTCTAAACTCATATCTTAGAGTAGTTCAGTATTGAGATAACAATAAATTGCAATCATATCTTTAAAGCTTATGCACTAATCTCTCTCTCTCTCTCTCTCTCTCTCTCTCTCTCTCTCTCTCTCTCTCTCTCTCTCGCACTTTTTCTCTCTCAAACTGACTCGATCTGGATCTCCATCAAACCAGATGCAAGACAAAAACATGTAATTAGGTTTTTACTCTGTTCACCATAGCTTAATGGACATATTTTAGTGGACAGTACATTGAAGGCTATATAAGTTCCACCCAAACGTACGATAGTTTGCGTGCAAATACTAGTATAAACTTATATTGCGTTGAAATACACAATAATATACTATACAGTGAGTACACTTTGTTATAAGTTATACCAATACTTAGTATTAGCAATGATTAAATGGAAAAATAGCAAATTTAGTTATTCAAAACGAATTTCCATTTCTATAAACTAACTTTTATTATTCTATCACTATATTAGTGAAGCTATAAATCTATTAATTTCTTTAATTGATAAGAGAAAAAATAATCAATGATAATAACATTTTAGTTCAAAACAATATAATTAAGAAAATTACAGTCCAGAAAAAACTTATTATACAAAGTAGAAAATATTATGTTTAATCGAAAATTGTAAGAGTTTGTCAACATATTGAGTCATTTTTTAGGTCTTAAGTTACGATACATTTCATATGATTACTTTTCGAATATTTCTTTATTACATTCAAAACTGCATTTCGATTATCATTCCTACGCATCACTGGACTTATGAAATCGATTCAAATGATGATTCTTCATAATAAAAGCATACAAGCGTATTATTCTTTAGGTTTTTATTTATTTTTCGAATCCCTATAAATAAGTTCAAACAATTTTTAATTTCCATTTAAGCAAAATTTCCTTAATTATTAAATTAAAAATATTATTTACAAATTTCAAAATCAATACAATAAAAATTTCATTAAAAAATATTAAGAAATGTTTGATATTAGAAGTAAGTGAAGATTAATTTGTGTGCATAAATGAGTACAATTACGAAGTTAAAAATATATATTTATCATTCCGGAAATGATTCATATTCATAAGGGTTTGACAACTCATGATCAATACTGAACACTATAATTAATTACTACTCAATTCTATTACTCATTAATATTTAAGTTTCTATGTTTCCCCTCATGTTTGATCAGTATTTATCACTTGATTTTCCGGGATCACCGCATCTTTTTAATTCCGTGATTGCACATGATAGCTTGCCTTTTTCATATCTTAATGCAATACAGGTTAGTATCACAACTTAACTATCCATAATATTATATCGTTTCAATGCCTCATAAAGTCTATTCACAGCTCATTAATATGGTTTAAGTCAACAAAATCTTCAATAATCTCATTTTCAATTAACATTTATTGAAAACATTCATAAACTTCATGACTAATATTAATTAAGTTTTAAAAATTAATCAATTTATGAACATTAATTGAAAACACGTTGACTGAAATTTCTTTTATGAAATCATGAAAAATGTGTATAAAAATATGTTAAATTTGAAATATATTTTGAAAACCATACAAATTAAATGAATTTTTGTGAAATAATTTGTTTTTGATAATTTAATATATCTTGTATTCCATAGACAAAAAAATCACGTATTGTTACGAATGGAGTGAAATTTGAATAATTTAATTAAATGTCAGTCATTCGTACGAAAAGGTTATTTCGTTTTTTCTTATTACGAAATGTCTAGAAGTGGGAAGAAATGCATTTTTTATCTTTTGATGCTTTACTGGAATAACTGAATAAGTCAGATGAATATTCTCCTCAATCTTGAGTAACTCGAAAGAAACAAACTTATATTGACTGACCTTATCCTTAAATTTTCCATTAATATAGTGTCAAGTACAGGAAGTCTCCTCAAGATATCTTAAATGCAAATTTGAAGTTTCGCTTCTCTTATTTTCTCTACTTTTAATATACTCGCAAATTTTGATTTTGGAGTTTTATCCTAAAGGCATCCTATGTTGAAATGTCTATGACTAGTGATGCCAACATTTTCTAAGTTATAAGTTTTTAGATGTCAAAAGATCTGCAGATTTAGGTTCGTATGAGAAAAGTTAAACACAGAATAAGTTATTATGTCAAACACATCTCAAGCATTAATTATGGCTTTTGGGGAAATTGATTTTAAAGTTTGTTCTTTATTTTGCATACTTTACTTAAATCTGAGAACTGATGGCTAGTTTTTGTTTCCATGGATATTATTGAGCCGGAGAGGAAAAAATCTTAGGCCGTCAAAGTTGTCAATAGCAACCGCACTTTTAATAACGCACAAGTATTAGCTAAGGAGAGAGAGAAGGGTGGGTCACATTTTTGCCACTTTATTTTCCTATGAGTTTCCATTAACTGACGCTTCATTGCCCAACAGTATTGACCAAAGCATAATGCATCGCATGCTATTAAAATCATAGAAAAACATTCTAATGCTCACAAGTCTCTGCTTTTTAGAAAACCTAATTTCACCAACAATAACATACAATTCTAAGAATTGCTTTAAAATTTCATATTTTCAGTCTGTAAATAAAAATTCAGAGATTAAATACTTGGCTCAGTCTCAAAACTGAATATTGATTTAACACAAGAAATATTGAGTCAGTCCTACCGAGTCTTTCAAATTGAAGTATAGAGTAAATATATGCTATGTATTCAAAAATAAAATTAACTTTATCTCGAAAAAATTTCCCGAAATACAATTTTTTCAACAACTTTATAAGACAATAACGTCAGAAAAAGTTAAAGTTTATGTAAATTCACTCACACTATTTGTTATCTTAAAGTTTAGATTCAATTTTCTTTAAATTAGTTGATTGCTCTCCAAAATCTATTAATGCATATGTTTTGAGTGAAGATTTTTTCGCCTATATTATATTCAAAGTTTTATAACTCATTGCATTTAAAACTAATAAAATGCTTTTACAATTCATTTTAATTTATCAATACATCACAATATTTTAATTAGACTGAAATTTTTCAATAGTACAGATTAAATGTTGGTGTACATCATATTTCAAATATTACATGATTAAATCAAACATTTCTATTGAGTTTTTTTAATTAATCAGAGTTTTAATACTATTAACTAACATAAAGTTAACAAAATTAATAAACTTGTGATAAATATTTCGAATTTCAATTTTAGACCTGATAAATATGTCAGTATCCATCAGATAAATTCAATTTCAAAAAATGTATGGTTAGTGTCAAGTTTATTAAAGCCATCTTCTTTTGATAAGAATCTATAAGAATATCTTAATAGATATCAAAATAACGAATAACTATTTCATAATCACTTTTTGATGATTGACTTAGTATTTAATGTATAAGAAGCTTAAAAATTATTAATTAATAAATTTTAATTTTAATGAATAATAATGGCGAATATTTTCAATTTTAAAAAATCTCAATGTAATTAATTATTATGAAAATTTTTAGAAATCATTATAAAATGCAAATATTTTTTCAATTAATTAAAATTAATTATGACATAAAATGAATGAATGTGTGGCCAAAGAGGTTAAAATATGTTTGAATAAAGTCCATAATATGCTTTAGAATAGAGCCGAATAGCTTTATATTCAATTAAAATATGATTCATTTTTGGAAGGGCTACTAAAATAGGAAGTAAAGTTGAATTAAAATCCTCAAAAATCGACATTTCAGACGGATGAGAATCCCCTCTCTTTGAGACTGAGACTCGGGTGCTTGAAATCTGTTTTAATTCCTTGTTAGTGATACAACTGATTCTGCATATGAAAGTATACATTGGATACTCTATTCTAGCGAGGGAGAGATTGGAGAGAATGGTATTATGGTAAATATAACTAACTATTATACTTTTTGTGTTGTGTCCGTTCAAACACATTTTCAAAGAGAGTCGCGTCTCTTTGATCTCTGGGGATCCGACTGGATGTGAGGGAGGAATACTATGAATACCGTTACTTTGCTATTTTTTATGCTATTTTTTATGCTGTTTTCTGCCTCTTCTCTGAACCCGTCACCCCAATGCTGGTCTTTCCCCACGTGGTGAGTCTCCCCACATAAGCGGCTCTTTTGCATCATTGAGATCAGCTTTTTTAATGAAAATCAGTGGAAACAAGATTGAACTTTGCTTATGCAATTCAATATTAGCCATAGAGATCAGATGGAGATGAACAATTGTGAAACACAAATTTTATCAGTTTTCTTACATTTCTTTCGCTTCCATTATCGTCATCATCATCATCATCAACATACTCTTCGTGATGATGATGATCATAAACAGCAACATTTATGAAGTAATTCCGTATTTGAAAACGCTGTAGAGTAGTATCAATTTCTGCAGGCATAGTGTGCTTTAGTATGCAAATCAGTTTTAGCAATTTTGAATTGAAACTTTCATCTCCAGCTCTAATAGAAATAGAAGTAGGTGTGCATTGGCTCCCTTTCATGCAGGAATATTTAGTTTTCTTCTTTAAAAGAAACAGCACAGGGAAAACATGGGATGCATTTCTAAATTCCCATATAATAAGAATTGGGAATAAGAGGATACAAATATAGTCGCTGTATCAGTACATATATAAGTAGGACTTGTTTTAACCAAACACACAAATTTTGTCGAATGCACAAAAATATCAAATCTTCAAAATTACGTTTTATGCTCACTGTGTTTTGGATGGAAATCAACTATATTGAAGGGGAAGTAAGCTTCGAATAAAGGGGCAGAAACGCGGGGATTCTTCAGTTAATTTTTACTACTATGAAGTTTAAACTGCAAGATATAGACGATTTTGTTCAAGCATTTCAAATATTGTTCGGTAAAGAAGTAATGTTTGGCTGTTTTCTTCTAGAAGTGAAGAGCAGTACAAACATCAATAAAGAATTATCAGTATTTTTTCAGTGGCAACTAAAGTAACTATAATATAAATGAAAACTTTAAACTTGTATAAGCGATATGTAGTGCTCATACATTGAAAAGAAAATTTTGATCATAAAATTGAAAATAGTAGGCATCAAATTGAATTGAGTTTTAGTATTATCCCATTTTTATAAAAGCTCTCTAACATACAAAATAACTTACAAGTTAGTATAGCTCATAGTGTTCACTATCTCATCATATTCTCGTTAAAGTTAAATTTTGGCCAGTGATGATCCCGTGAGAGGTAAAGAGAGAATCAAGAGAGAGCAGGAGAGAGAACACGAGAGAGACTTCAGGAGAGATAGAGAGTCTGCTTTAGAGAATCCATTACTGGTGTCCATCACTGAATAAATGAAAATAGAGGGGAAATTCTTTCCAAATGGGGAAAAACTAACTCTGAGAAGAAAAGATCAATCTTTGTTGGAGTTGCGCCCCCTTTCAATAATACCCCCTCCAATACTTGTGAAGGCTTGAGTGGTGATCGATTAGATAGTGAGATAGTGAGGGCAAAGTAAGATCGGATAAAAACGCTTGGACTCAAACAAAACCTGTTAAAAGTGTCGCTCTTATGCGCCATCTCTTTAATTGCTTACTGCAAAATTAAACAGCTAAAGTCTATACATCAAGTCAGAGCAATAAGAGCAATGAGCCTCTATCACATGAACGCATCACTTTTATTTGTTAGTTAAGAAGTGTATGCATAGCTTTCTTCTGTCTCTATCTCTGTCTCTGTCTGTCTGTCTGTCTGTCTGTCTCTGTCTCTCTCTCTCTCTC